>VUQR01035442.1:4778-29070 GCA_015108515.1 Hemichromis elongatus
CTTTTCTCCCCCCCCTTCCCCCCCCCCCCCCCCCCCCCCCAAAAAAAAACATTTCTTCCTTCCTGTCTCCTGATCTCAGTCATCATGTTCTCTTGTGCTTTGGTTTGCTTTCTATTCCCCCCCTCCATTCTTCGCTCCTCAATTCCCACCTCATCATGTTCTCCACCACCGATCTATGTCCCCTCGCCTATCCTCCACGTCCGCGGCCCCCCAATCATATCTTTTGAACAAGTGCTGATTAATGACATACAGACTGATGAATAATTCACCAAAGAGAAGCTGAGGCAAAGCAGGGGGGAGACAGATAGAAGGTTGGGGTGACGAACAAAGAGAGCGAGAGCGAGCACGCAGAGGCAGACAGCATGGGAAAAGAAATGACAGCAAGGAAAGAGGGGTGTTTGAGGGGATTACATAGACGAGAGAGTGAAAGAGAAAGTGAGGGAGGGCGGATGGAGACAGTAGGCGAACCGAGTTCCAGAAGATGTAGCCCTGGGCTGAAGGATTGGCTTCTGTTGTCTTGTTTTCATTCATTTGCTCTCAGTCTTGTTGTCAGCCGGTTACAGATAAAATTTAATTCTTCTTTGTTTGATTTAACAGTGCTTATGTCTTTGTCATGCCCATAAAGGAACTGTGGAACAAAGTAAATTAAGACGAAAGGGAGGTTAAGGCCTATGTGTGAGACTTGTGGAGGTTTGCAAAACATTTCCTTCTGTGGGTGAGACAGAGTTGTAGTATGCAAAGGTTGTGCCTGGCCCGCCTGCGGACAGGAAAAACTCTTAATTGGTGACCTTGTGGTCTGGATGCAGCTCAAGAGGGAAAAGGGTAAAAAATTTTTGCTTATATGCCGTAAGGTGTAGAGGAGTGCATAGTCTGGGAAATCTGAACGCTGTGTCTTACTTGGTCTGCTTACAGTGATTGAATATTCATGTTCAGGGCTCTGGGCCTGTAATTCGTTACTGATTCTGATTGGTTTGTTTGTCATGAAAGTCATCAGACCAAAAGATGCTATTTATAAAAGACTTCAAATGGTCCGTGATAAGAATAAATACTCATTGTATATTCGGTCTATTTATTAATTAATTAATATTCATATAATATTTATAAGGTATTTTCAAATGTATTAATGTATAATTAATTTACAAGTCAGAGTGTTCAGGATGTGCACATGTGCCCACTCCTCAGCAGAAGTTATAAGGTTTCCCAGCTCAAGAGCTTGCATCTCTCTTTTTCAGTGGCTGCTTCTGCTGGAGCTGTCCAGCTGTCTGGTGCTGAAATGGCTCTTTTTTTTATTATATACGGATGAGTCATACTCCACCCTTCACCATCCCAAACACCCACATCCTCACCCTCACATATCCACACTCGGAAAACCCCCAAACCCACCCTCACTCCACAGTCACAATCCTCGAGCCGTCACACATTAAAAAGCTCATAACCGTAAGGAAATGCGGGATGACACTGCATAGAGACATCGCTGTGGGTGTTGGGTTTTTTTTTTAATTGCTACTCCCAGCCAACCCCCCACACCTAACAGCCCCCCCACACCACAGCCTCCTCTTCTTCTCTAAGAACATCCACTCTGCCAAAGTTTGCCCTCATTTTAAGCTCAGGATTCAAATTTGGGATGTGAGCTTGAGGGGATGGCTGCATATTGCTATTTACGCCTACAGCAGGTTCCCTTTTCTGCCTCTGCTGCTCCGTGATGCGTGATTTGTAGATAATGTGCTGATGTTTGGAACGATGTGCGTGCGTGTGCGCATGTGTGGATTGTTCATCATGCAGTGGTTTATTGTTGATTTCTCAGACATGTATAGATAACGTGTTAATGTGTAAAATACCAGATGCATACTGATAAGGACGCTTTTTTAAAAAATGCCTCAGCAGCTATTGGATTACATTTGGTGAGCACAATCATGTTAGAATTGATCTTGTAGGCATGCTCAAACCACAGCTAAACATAGACTGTATACAAAAATGTGCGCAACCACTGTGATGTTCTGTTGTGCATCCTCGGTCTGAGCATTTTGACTGTCGCAATCTTGTTTTTGGTAAACTGGACATGATTAGCTGGTGCTGCGTTTTACTAAAAAACTTGTTGGAGCAATGTTATTATCAAACGTGAGGAAATCCTGGGGAAACATGAAACATGAAACTCTATTTTTTACCAGCAAAGGTAACATTTTTTATCCTTTTTGGGGGGTTATTTTGCTTTTGACTTCGGGAGCAATAAAGCACTGCAGACTAAGCTTACCTAACCCCAAATCAATAGAGCAAACAGACAAGTGTCCTTCCTTCTAACTCATTAAAATATAAAAGCTGGGGATTACACACATATGCTGCTTGTCTCTACCTCAACTGTTACATTATTAGTATGACTGAAGTTTGCAGCTTGTGCATAGGTCCAACAGAGATCACAGCATACCCTACTTTGCTGTCTTTTTCATTCCAATGGGAACCATACTGTACCAAATGAAGGTCTATTTGTATACAAATAGACTTGAAGTTTGCAAATGAGGCCACAAACTTCTGAAAAAGGGGAACAGGGGAACTTTTCATAAAGAGGACTTTGTCCACATAGATTTTTTTTTACAACCAGATTGGCACCCTGTTGGCCTTTAGAAAAAGTGCAGGTTTAAGGTACTTCCATGTTGGCTTTACGGTTCAGATGTCCATCTTTAATATACAGGCTATAGCCCTGGGCAGCACTTTAGTTAGCATTGTTAGCATTGTTGTCTTGCAGTGTGGGAGAAAGCTGTGCTTGCAAAGATTTTTTTTTCTCAGAGCCCAGACTAAAAAAATCGTTCAGGGATAACCCTGCCAGTCTCAGCCCAGGAAAATCTTGTAAAAATCTCAAGAGTTTGACTTGTTAGTTAAATAAAGGCTACAAAAAGTGCACTCTCAGAGAGATGTTATCTGGGCTAGAGACTTCTAAGTGTTAACTTGTCTCTTTATCTTCTTCCTGTGGTCCTCTGCAGAGATCTCTGTCAGTCTGCTGTCGGTCATTGTGACGTTCTGCGGCGTCGTCCTCCTCTCCGTCTCCCTCTTCGTTTCCTGGAAGCTCTGCTGGCTACCATGGCGGGACAAGGAGGGCGGAGGTCTGAGCCTGACATCGGGGTTGCTTCCTGGAACCGCCGGTGTCGGAAACCTTGCAGCTGCCGGGGGATCGTCACTCTTACCCCCGCTGCTGCAGAGAAAAGAGGGCCACTCCTCGTCCTCGCTCTATCCCACCCTTGGCCAGCAGGGCCAGCATCACCCCCATTTCTCTGATCTGGTGGGGCTGGAGAGAGGTGAGGTCGGAGGCGTGGTTGCAGGGCCACATGAGACCCAGGAGCACTCCTACCTGGACATGGACTCCTACCCCAACAATGCTGGTGAGAGAGCAAAGTCACCCCAACTGAAAGAGCGATGCAATGTCTCCGTCAACACCCTCTCATTTTAATATACTCACAGAGTAGTGAATTTAATACATTTACCTACATGCTGTAAAATAATTTGTCTGAACTGCAGCACTATGATGAATGCTGACCATTACTGCGTGTATATAAATGGGCTTCGGTGGTGCTACATTCAAGGAATATTACTTTTTCATCGTACTGGCATGGTCTTTTATTACAGACATTTATTTAGTAGTAAAATTTAGAACAAGTGGTACATGGCATCTTTTAGCATCTGAATGACAAAAAATATAATGTGCAAATTGGTTATTTTATAATTTTTTAAAATAATTTTTGGAGCATATGATGCAGATGAGTGGCTGATTTAAACACATCTGTTTCCTGCTACCAGATAAATAGGTAGGATCTCTACTAGTAGCTCCTTAGCTGCGTAACTGTCCGCAGCAGCTAGTTTTATCAGAGCATGCTCGCAGAAAACACCTGCATGCAGACCACAGAAGTCAATTTCATTTTAGCTTATGAGCAACACAGCGCCCAATCCCATCTCAAGTGGGATGAACTGGTAAAACCGCTGCCTAATAACCTGTAAAAAAAAAATACCCGGTCCGAAAGTTCCCTTTCTTTGGTGTGAAGCTGTGCAATTACATTCTGAAAACACTCAGAATTAACCAGCCGTCAATTTAGATAATAGATGATGAATATCCTTAGATGTGTCAAGAAAAATGAGGGCAATTTCAGCACTATATCTGAGTTATTTCCCACATTTAGTCAGCATAGTGTCATTATAAAGAAACACTGCTAAATTAAAGAAGCACATGATCAATTATTAATGAGCTGCAGCACAATGCTTCCTTTTGAAAAATATAGGGAAAATTCCCAAATCTATGACCTCCTTTGCAATTTTCACCATTTCCAATATCATTCGAGGGGCCAGTTCTGTCCCCCAGGCAGTAAGTTTAACACACCTGCTGTAGAAAATAAAGTAAGCGAAACCCAACTAAAAACAGATATGCCCCGAACAAACAAGCAATCATGTTAAAATTGTTAATATTTAGGCATGCAACGATACCAATTTTTTCAAACCGATACAATACCGATACTTGGATACGAGCACTTGCCGATACCGAGTACAAAAACCGATACTTCTACCACACACAAAAAAAAAGGCAATGAATTGGAAGACAGGTTTTATTTTATTCTCTGCCAATAAAAAATAAAATATAATAAACATTGCCACAAACATAACATTTCAAGTGAAAAATAAGCACTGTTTCTGTCATCTTCATATATTATGAAATAAGTCCACACTTCTGACATTTTGTTTTTCGAGCTACAGCAGTCCCGTTTGTTTTCCCCGACATGTCCCCCTAGTGGCCAATCTAAAACATTACAACAGAAATGACAAGCCACCCTCTGACTCATGAAATAAGTTGGTATCGGTTCATGGTATCGGTTAACTTTTATGAGTATGAGTACACACATTTTACAGTATCGGCACCGATACCCAATACCAGTATAGGTATCGGTGCATCTCTATTAATAATATTAAATACATTGAACACTGTCATTCGATTTTGCTTTCATTATTACTGTGGTCATAAAATAATAATAATATTACACTATATAAAGAAAACGTAAAAAAAACATGACAGTTGTAATGTTATAAAACAGAATAACATATGAATATATAATTATAACGATCATAATAATCAAATCAAACCGTTGCCTTGCTTATTGTGTCTTGTCTTTTTTAGCAGATTAATTAAATTAAAAATCCAGTTGCGGTGCCTAGAGAGTTACACAACTGTAGAAATCCATATTGATATTTTAATGTCAGTATCACATATCACAGTTAATAGATGTTAATGTGACACCATAATTCCTATGCATTTGCCCCTGAATTAAAGCTTTTGTTATGCATTCTCGCTGTTTTGTGTTATTTTCTGTTTTGACTCAATTAGAGGAATAAAAGGCAGCCTTTAAACAAGCACCTGACTTTAAGCCATCATGTCTGAACAGCATGTGACGATGGCGTGTTTAGAACTGGCCTGTCAGCTGAGCACAACATTAAAGAAAAACAGGCAGCAATTAGAAAAAGAAGCTAAAATAGAAACTGTTGTCAGAGATATTTTGGACCCGAGTTTATAAAAACAGCTCTGAGTTTTCATCCTGGAGTATTATTTATGCTGGCTGTCAACGCTGGTGCATGCTGTTTATCATTATTCAATATCAAATGTTTGCTGGCTGCCTTTATTGCAGTTTGATGTAGCCTTGTTTCACGTCTCTGTACGCCTTTAATGCTGGCTCATGTTCTGCTATTGTAAATATGTCTGCTCATTCCTTCACTCCCCTCAGCTGGTAAATCACTGCCTGCTAAATCAAAGTACAACAATCAATGAGATCAATGTTGCTGACAAAAATGCAGGTCTTTAATGGCACTGTAACAAAACAAAACAAGCATGTGAGTCACCAAAGATTTTATACTCTTGTAGGAACTCTGAAGCTGAGTCAGACGTCTCCAGACGTTCCCAACTCAGAGGGCGGAGCCCAGAAAGACCTGCCGAACGCTCACTCCCAACAGCAGGTCACCCCGCGGTCAGTATCGAATGTGTGTGTTTAATTCATTAAAGTCCGTTAGCACTGATGTTTTTGTCGCCAAATTCAGAGACAAAGTGGGAAAAAAATACAGGAGTGAACTTTGACCCCAGAGTCGGTGATCATTACAGTACATCCATTTACCAAACACATCAGTAAATCAATAAGAGGAGGACTCTACCTTTACAAAATGTGTTTTTGAAAACACAGTCGTACAAATCGCATTAATCGGGTTACATCGGTTTCAATCTTGCTGCCTTTTAATGAACACTTTTGAGGTCTGTAAAGCATGGACACATGGTTTTTTCTAAAGCAAGTGCTTTTAACTAACTATAAACACTAAAGTGCATATTTTCTAAAAAGTGTGTTTTGTTTTGTTTTTGACAAAATTATCATCATCACCATGAAACTGCTTTGCTGTTTGCTTCTTTTTAAAAATATATTTGCAAGCATTGCAACTGTATTGTAAACATATGCGTACAAAAAGGTGTGGAAACTCTGAGGCAAACACAAACTGTGAGTAAACTCCAATTTAGAACCTTTGCCCACCTCTGTATCTCTGATAATGCTGCAGAATCACACTTTTTTAGTGACTACATATGTGCGTTTGGTGCGCTTCCTTTAATATTCACCCTCTGAGCCCTTTTATCTCTGTTTAGGCCCAAGCCCATGACTCACCAGCTCTCCAGTCCCGATTTCCACGGAGAGGAGAAGGAGCAGGTAACCAGCATTGGGCAGATTAAACCAGAGCTCTACAGACCCAAAGGCGACCAAGGCGAAGGCAAACAGGGCGACACCTGCGGCAAGATCAGCTTCCTCCTGCGCTACGCCTTCAAGTAAGTCAGCAAGTTTGCACAAAAAGCAAACTACTCTCACCCTGCCAATGTCTTCTAATGTAAAAAGTGGAGAATTTTAGCATTAATAAATCATTTACCATTCGAAGTTTAATGGTGAATGGTGCAGCTGTTACATCACCACACAGTTGGGCTGCAATAGCATCTAGTGAGGCTGTTATTGAGTGGGCATGCAGTGCTTTCAACGAATCGGTAAATACTCACTTACATAGTCACTAGCATGGAGACTTTCCCATCGTAAATTCATCTGTCATAAGACATTCAACACAAGAATGTAACAGCTCCATTAGTTTAGAGTTATCACACTAATATGTACGCATTTTTGCATTTTTATATATACATTTGCATTTGTGTTTAGTACTAATAGGCACGAATTCTAATTAGTATAAAGATTAAATGTAGAAGAATTATACAATGCAAATGCTGAATTAAATGGCAATCTATCTTACAGTAGTTGGGTTATTTTAGTCAGGAATATAGGCTGTAAATTAAAGGTGGATGTAACCACTAAGGTCTCGCTCAGTTTTGTGAGTTTTTCGGCTGCCATGACTGTTTTTGGATGCGAGGGGATGGGTGTAAACCCAACAGCTACAGTCACAGTTAGTCAAATTATTAATTATATGTATACCTGGTGCCCTAATAAGTGTCAACAGCACAAAAAAGGTTCAGCGGTTCATTTAGTGGAGGTTAGTTAGTTTATTGTCTGTCTTGTTAATATCTGGAGCACTGTAACCTAAATAATTTCCCCTGGGGATCAATAAAGTATTTTGATTGATTGATTGATTGAGTGAAGTTTAGCAGACATCCTAATTAAGGTGGCTGGGTTGTAAAAAAAATAACACCCTGCACAGTTTTTATGATAGAGGAAATAAGCTCCAGAGCCCCAAACCCTTTTTTTTAGCAGGCTATAAACATGCTTTTTAGCATTGTAAAGGTGGGTATTTTAGCATGCGAGTCTATGGGGACTGACTCGCCTCGAGTGGCTGCTGCAGGTACTATAATTTTTAGCACTTACATGTTGTCTTCATTTTTCGGCTCTGGAAGTTGCTGCCTGGCCTGGACCGATAGACCAGTGGTGCCATGCATAAAACAAGACGGCTAGCCTGGATAACAGATGAGAAGATAAATAAATCCAGCACCCTGTAGATTCTTGTGATAACAGGGATATATATTTGTAGAAATGTATCCCTAAGAACAACTACTCAGCTTTGCATGATGAAACCAAAACTGGATTGAACTGCCAGCACGTCTCCGTCGGATGCTGATGCATCTGTTTTTCAGCCACTTTGATCGCGCAAGGTTGTAAAGTTTTTCAAATACTAAGTCAGGTGCCGCAAACAGGCACTGATTTGCTGAATGTCTTTATGGCACAGAACAAAGAGGATGCTTCATGGAAAAATATCTTCCAGCTTGTTTATCCACTTCAGTAGACACAAAAAGAAATCCTCCAACTGAAGTAGAGAAATTGGGTTTGAGACAGCGAGCACTCTCATTCTGAAAAACACCAGCTAACTTATCACTAGCAGGAGATGTGAGAGTTGTTGTCTCAGCTGTGCTCTCATTTGTTTATGATAATAAACTGAAATATTAAGGGTTTTTTTTTTTTTTTTTAATGGAGAAGTGGCATCTGTGTCCTTATATACTGTGTGGCACAGACTGCTGTACTTACTTTGACTTTTTTACTCCTTTGACGGTGCTCGGTTGAATGCTCTCTGCTGGAGAGCACGGGTCTGCTGGGTCTAAGTATGTAACTGTTGGCTGCCATGCTGTGCGGCCTGGGTGTGTACATGAATGTGAATGTAAGTCGGGGTTCTGGTGGGTTGTGGGAAGGAGTGAGTCGGCTGCTCAGCTGGCAGCCCCCATTTCTGCCTGCTTTGACATGTAGAAGCATTGCGATGGGCAAAAGTGCTGATGGTCAGAAAATAAAGGGAGCGAGAGGCCGTTTCGGTCATGAATTATATATGGAGAGCCACTTTAAACAGCAACCCTGTCAACACATAATAACGCCAGGCTGTGTTATAGCTGAAGTTACAGATATGGAGAATTAGCATGGGAGCTGGTAGGAAACGGAGGGCAGTGACGAAAACGGTTCGTGCGCCCTTTTTTTCTCCCCCTATTTATAAAGTCACATGTCAACTTATGCCTTTCTGTAGTCGTTTGTAATACATCACCTTGTTTCATTAAGACCAGTGAGCAGCTGTAAGTGTGGAGGAAAGGTCGTAGATGTAGCAAAAACAAGTGTGGGTAGGTGTGTGGATGCGCACACGAGGTGCTGGTGTGTTAGTGTTGCAGCAGTGATAAGATTGGTATGTTAATGTGTGAAACCCCGCTGTTTGGAGTGCAACATTCAGAACAACAATGTCAATCTTCCTCAGATCCTGTGGGAAAGCCATTTCTATTGACAATCCCATTAAAAGCTGACACATTTCCACTGTGGGAATAACAGCTAGCTTTCGGGCATTGTCTGCCAGGAATAAGGCTGTGAATTTCACTCCCTGTTCAAGCAGTAATAGGTATATTCTCTGCAGGTCGCCTCGGGGATTGTGTAAAAACCTGGGGTTTGGTTCGAGCTCATGTCTTGCTCTGTAATAAGACATATAAGACAGGAAAACCCGCAGCCATGTTAAACTATCAATTAACAGGTAATGGAAAATGAATGATAATAAGAGAGAGGTGGATTTGTTTGTTGTGTTTTGTTCACGAGCTTCCTGTTGTTGAACCGTGCTGATGCATTGAGGTGACCGCAGAATCTTTGCTGCTAACATGTCCCCAAATCATACTGCATTAAATGATTATTTGATACATTTTTAAATGACTCGGGGCTTTCGTGTTAAAATATTTACCTGCCTGGAAATGTATTTTCCCGCAGCGGTTGGCGCTGCACATCTTCTCCCTTATTCGGTGTGATTGCCGACTGGTAGGCATGTTCATCCGATTGCTTTAATTGGATGTGATACAGAGGTAAACATGTGTCTGGATTGGCCACGGCTGTAGTAAATGCTGCACTTGGACAGAGAAGGCATTATAACTGCCAGGGTCACTGCCGGCCTTCGCCCTGCTGATCCTTCATCAGCCCCAAAGTTCACGCTGTTCTCCTTAAGCTGCTAATGAAGTGCTGACACACTGGTTAACTCGTGGAGACACAGTCTAACGAGGTCTGATTAAAAGCCTCCGAGCCATCTTCATCTTCATCTGCTAATTAAATACATAATAAACGACTTGGGAGATGCAGCCATGACGTGTGATGGAGCATTTAGATGTCAGGGCATGCGCATCAGCCTGCTTGTGTTTTTGTGTATTGTGTGTGTGTGTGTGTGTGTTTGTGCGCATGTTGCACGCATGTTTGCTTCCATGACAAAAGAAAAAAAAAATGCTCACACTCCAGTTATAGTGCTTACTTGTGCATTTATAAGTGAGTGTGTCAAAAGTGCTATTTTTAGATCAAAGCTGCTGATAGCGTTATTTTTCTGTTTGGAGAAAAAAAACAACTTAGCATACATGTACAATACATAGTAGAAAAAACATAAATCCACATAAGAAATCAATGTTTTGAGGTTTCCAGGAGCAGATACTTTGATATGTTTACTGGAAGTGAAATAATCAGAACTTATTATAACAACAGTTTAATTGTTTGAGTTAAATTAAAAAGTTCTGTGATGGTAAAATAATCAGCAGATAAATTGTTAGGGAAAGTAATTGTTAGCTGCAGCCTGTTTTTATTTATTTTATATAAGAGTTATAATAATAATAATATAAGCCTGTTTTCTATTTATTTAATTAAACAATCCTATAACAGCAAAACTATTAATCGTGACATTTAGTTGTATGAAAAGACCAATCCATCACCCTGGAGGTGATAGACACATGCATGCTTGTATTGTAAATGTCGCTTTCCGGGGTACACTTTTGTTTTCCGTTGGATTAAATAAGGATTATAAAGCCACACTGTGTGTTTCTGATAATCGCGTTACACCGAGGATTTCAAACATGCCTTTCTCTTTTTTTCTTATTACTGGGAGTCGCGTTAGGTGAACAAATATAATATCTGCACGAATGCTGCCAACGGGGGAAAAAAAAGGTTTTCTTTAGGATGATTTCATTTTGATTATTTTATAGTACACGAGTCATCTGAAAACATCTTAAGATTCATCCCAGCGTCTCTTCTGGAGCTCCCACTCCCTGTTTGGAAACCACTGCCTTAGGCAATCACTGTAGTATTGATTAAATGTAAAAGAAATATGCAATCAGTCAAACAAATGTGTTTACATTGATGACACTGACAGCTGGGTGCTTGCATGTTTTAGTGTTTTAGTGTTTGTTTTTTTTAAAATAGATTTTGAATTTGTCTCTTGGGTGAAGCTCCAGCCAATGTCCTATCGGACTAATAATGTCTGAATTAACTGTCTGTGAAGTTTGAGGAAAATGTTGTTTGTTTTGTCAGACCAACCATCCAAAACAAATGACGTGCAATTTATTATCATACGTGATGTAGAAAAGCTGCATTTTCCCCACGTTTTCCAAGCAAATGTTAAACATGCACTTGTTAAAATGATTAATCCTTACTCCTATGAAATACATAAATTTTCTTGTTGTTGGCTAATAAATTATTCATCTTTTTTTGCTCGGCTCTTATGCACCAACATCTCCGTGACCCAAGTGACTACAGATTAAAGGGTACTGTGTTAAGGTTAATTAATGAGCTCAGCGTTGGACAGACGCGCTGGCTAAACATCTGTGCTTGCTGTGCTTACATCGCTGATAGTGCAGCAAAGATACAGCTGCAGGGATAAGACACGATCACACACACACACACACACAGACGCACACACCACACAAGCTATTCTGGATACTCTTTGCTCTAGAGATACTGAACCTCCCACACTATTATACGTGTATATGAGCTCTGCTGAGGTGTTTGGGTGTGTGGGGAGGCTGACCCTGTCTAGGTCTCATACGTGTTTGTGCAAGTTTGGGCGACCTCTGGTTTCTTGGTTTTTTTATATACAGGTTTAATGGAGTTTTCTGCGTGTGTTTCTCCCAGTACGGAGCAGTTGGTGGTGAAGATACTGAAAGCTTTGGACCTGCCGGCGAAGGATGCCAATGGCTTCTCTGACCCGTACGTGAAGATTTACCTACTGCCAGACAGGAAGAAGAAATACCAGACAAAGGTGCTTCTCACTCCTACCACACTCATCCCCGGTATCAAACTGCTCATTTAATGCTGTCACAAAATAAAAGAATCCCCTCAACATTTAAACTGCATCCGTTTTTTTGTTTTCTCTCGGCCTGTTTCCTGATGCACTGAGGACCCAGCCTCCCCATGGAGAATCATTACAGTTCAACTAATGTAATCTAATCTAATCTGGAGCATAATTTATTCAGGATAATGTTCTTCAGACTATCACAGGGATCTGCTTCTCCACTTCTGCGTGTTATTCTGGTGTTTGAGGACAGCTCAGTCAATATTTGAGTACATTTCGGGACATTCTGTACCAGGAAATGTACCCTTAGCCCTTGAAAAATCCTCCTCTCTTCTAATTTATTCTCTGTGGAAAAGCTCAGAACTTATGAGCTCAGTGGCCTCACAAATATGAGTTGTTGTTCTCTGTGTTAGATCTATAAATATCACCAGTAGCGCGCTGTCTCTTAACTTGTGAATCTATGTAACATGTAAGTGAAAACAGAATTAAATGATGTGCATTTAACACCCATCCTGCTTGTACGGGGGTTTCATATTCAGTTTCACTAAAGGCCACACTGGGAAATGAGAATCACATCAAGGCCCAGACACGCTTTAATCACATCAAGGTTTATTGACCCTCGACCCGTCCACACAACAGTTTATTAGCCTTTATAACCTTTACTCAAAAAAATGTATAAAAGATCTCTGATCAGGTAGTTCACTTGTATCATACAGCCGAGGTGTCTGCTGTCAAACTGGCTGCTCATAGAAATAAAACGTGGCCTTAAAGCTCCGACTCTTTGAGTTTGGGGCTCAGAGAAACAGATTGTGCCGTACTTGCGTTTCAGTCTGTGACTCCACATCTCGGCTTGATTCAATCGTCAAAATAACAAGGCAAATGATGTTCTATGAGAACACAAAGTTCTCTCATGGAAATGGATAAAGGGGGTTCTCTTTATACTCGGCTATACTGCTGTCCAAAGGCCTGAAGATTATGGCTGTGGAGCAGGGTTTGGGGCCGTGTTCTTTACTACAGACATTTCTCTGGATTTTTTTATGATATTTGGCACTCGATGACAAAATGTCCAATTCTTTTCTCCTAACTTTCTGGCCATGCAGTCTTTTCACAGCGCCCATAGGTCCATTTTTGCTTCAGACTCACTCTCTGGGATGTTCTATATTTAATAATCATGTTGTCAGTTAATGCTGTTAGTGTTGACTGTGTGTTTTTAGGGGGGGGGCTTCTGCTTTTGCTGTAAAATGTTTTTAGTCTTCATGCTCACATCATTTTAATCTCTCAGAAACCCAAAGCTTCCAGCTGATTGGTTAGCGAGTGGCAGGATTGGTTATTTGTTTACCAAACACAAATGTGCAAATGAGATCATTGCCACCACGCTGCGACTGGCTGAAGCTGGCCAAAGCTGGGCCGTTTGCATGCATGTTGCTGCAGCCTTGCGCATGTATTCGTGCCATTCTTGTGGCACCCCACTGTGCGGCTGTTTCAGCAGGACAAAGCCTGTCCCCACACTGCCAGACACTTCCTTGGGCATCATTTAGTCCTAATATTTCTGCTGCTGAACACGCCTGGGACATGCAGGGCTGCACAGCTGCAAGCGTGCTTACATCACGTCCAGAGAAGGCTGCTCCTCCTATTAAATGCCTTGTATATAATACTGTACTACTACTTGTACTATTTTCAGTTAAATTTAGATTAAAGAATATATATATATTTAATGATTTTTAATCATTCTTTCTTTTTTTGGAAATGGGGCTGTGCTTTTGCAGTGTTGGGATAAAATAAATCAAAGAGGGCTGGGAAAGTGAGAAAAAATAAGCTTTCAGTGACAGTGAAGCTGTATGAGTTGGAAATTTCTCCCTTTTGTGTGACTGTCTCCGGCACATCAAAAGCCCCTTCAACCACTGAAAAGCATGAATGCTTCAGTCATTTGCATAATACGGCTCCTCTTTTGTTTGGGGTGTAGGTGATTGTTTAATTTCAATCACATCCTCATTAACACTGAATTTTTACACCACTCATATTTTGCAATGCTTTTATGCCTCCAACCGTTTTCAAAGAGAGAAACGCACAACGCCTCGATGTAGATGTTAGGGTCTGTGTTCAGGTTTCAGAACTCAAAGAGCCTCCATCAGCTGCCTGTTTAATCCAAAGCTAACAAGTAATCATCAAGTGCTAATAAGCCGGAGTGACAGACCCGCTCATGCAGCGACAAAAGTTGGATTTGGAAACCTGTGCGCATCACATTTTAATTTTCACGTGCTTTATAACATGACAGCATCCACATCGAATGCTTTCACAGCAAATAAATCCCACTGGCAAAACAGCAAATAGCAAAATTATGTGTTGGAGCCAGAATGAGGTTGACGACAAATTTATAAACGGAGCCCACGATACGCTGAGATGTGACGAGGGGGAAATTATAGCCGCCGTCTTTCCGTGAGACTGAATTGATGTGACATGAGATACGAGAGTTGAGACGAGAACTGTACCTTGTACGGTGTTTGACAAAAAGAAAATATTGAGTTTTAAATCTAGTTTTAGGTCGTTATTTAATTTCACAACTATGATTGGGTCTCTCATCCCAAAGGAAAGGTGAAATTCACTTTTCTCACCCTGGCAAAGGAGGTCAGCCAGTGTGTTAGATGATAATTATGTGGCCCAAGGACTTTTTAGCAAATGCGGCACACTATTAATTACATCCCTCTGTCATGTTATCCTCTGTCCCAATATGTCTTGTTTTTGAAATCATGTCAATCATTAACAAAAAAAGAAGGAAGTTGCTGATGATTACATGTCTGGGCTGATATTACTGTTTAGATTCACCCTTAAAGCTTTTAAAGCTCTCTGCTTTCTAATTTGTTTTGGACAAAAGTGAAGAAAATCGGTGTGCTTTAGATCGGGAAACAAAAGAAAGCACAGGATTGAGAAAAAAAAACACCTTAAACTCCAATTCAGCCAAAGATTAAATACCAAAAAACAGCACTAAGCTCTCAGTGTCAAAGATGTTGCTTTAAAACACCAGGATCCTGTAGATTACTGCTTTCAAGGAAAGGAACTCTAAATACAGCTCAGTTTGTGCCTCCAAGGAAAGTATTTTGAAAGTTTTGCATTGTTTCATTCAAGTCACACATAAAAGCCAGAAGACAAACTTTGAAACATTCAGCAGGTCGTTTGATGATTTTTTTTGAAGCCACAAATCCTCAGTGACTCCTCTCCTCTGCTGGAAAAAAAAAGAAAACATCCTGTTTGTTTGGTTGAAGAAATATAGTTGCACTTTGTGAAACAGGCTGAAAAATACATTTTACTTTGCGGCGGATTAAAATGATTTTTCGCAGATTCAGCCGAGGATTCTGGGTGCATTTTCGGCAGAGCATCAAGAGCTGCCAAACAACCCGCTGGTTTTCTTGAATTCGTCTTCAGAAATGTCTCGTGTTTTTAACTGGAATGAAGGAATCAATAGAAAAGAATCAAATGTGAAAATAACTGTTATACAAAGGAGTAAATCTGCAGATTGAAACTGGAAAAAAAAAATCCATTGCAAGTTCTTTGTAATTATTCAGCATGAAAATAAAAGGTTAACGGCAGATGGTGAGGATCTGTAATAAAACAAAAACCTTTAAACAAGCCAAACTTTGAAAATACTTATCTCAGTTCAATAGCCCATGAAAAATGTGTATTCCCTGACTAGTTGGAAACTGGTCGCTGACAGTGACTTGATGATATTGTTCGCAAAGAGGTGTATAATTCTGCACTGAAGACATACTTGTGATTCCTTTGGTTGCTACCAGGTTGCTGCAGTTGCCCATAATCTGCATTTATGCAAACACATGTCAATTACTCACCTAGCGCTGGGGCAACCACTTTCACTAAGCAGCCCCCGGAAGTTGCCAACAAGTCTGTAGGCACGCGTGACTAAATAAGC
Organism: Hemichromis elongatus; assembly: GCA_015108515.1. NCBI lineage: Eukaryota > Metazoa > Chordata > Actinopteri > Cichliformes > Cichlidae > Hemichromis > Hemichromis elongatus. The sequence goes on from VUQR01035442.1 coordinate 20,746, forward strand.
CATACTAGCTCCCTTTGACTAGCCCTCATAAACAAAACAACTTGAAATCGTAGCTGTGTACCTGAAGTAATCATATAAGGACATCTTCTCTCTTCTCTCACTGACATCATGCAGAGCCAGGAGTAGTCTGAAGCAGAAACTACCGGCCTATAAGTATTACTTGCACTTATTTGATTCTTTAATAACAAGAGGTAACATAAAATTTCATCCGGTTAAATTTTTTTTTGGGAGTAATTCTAGCTGATGTAATTGGCATTGCTTTTTACTGACAGCATGCTATTGAGAGACAGCAATAAAAATATAGGCGGTGGCACTCTTATTAAAGTGCAAGTCCAGGGCATGTGGGTTGTAAAATATAGTAGTCCCTTGCTACTCCTTCATTCACCATTCTCATCTGAAAAATTTTTTACCTGCCCATTAATTATTTCATTGCTACAATATGAGTACAAAATGTTTACGCTGTATTCTTCCAGCTGATCTAGATCTAGTATATTCTGTCTTTCTTTCAGGTCCACAGAAAGACCTTAAACCCAGTGTTCAATGAGACATTTCAGTTCGGCGTGCCGCTGAATGAGCTACATTCCAGGAAACTGCATTTCTCCGTGTACGACTTCGACCGCTTCTCCAGACACGACCTGATAGGCCAGGTAGTGGTGGACAACCTGCTGGACTTCAGCGAGGGCAGCGGGGACAAACCCATCTGGAGGGACATTGTGGAGGGCACTGCGGTAAGAAATAACCCAAAATAGACACGCTCATTTGGAGGAGATGCCCACTGTAGATTAGATTTGATGAAATTTGAATGAGCCTTGTGGTGCATTTGGGCCGTTGCGGCTGCAAATTATGGGCCAAAGCTGTGATAAATAGAAGTGAACCAGAAATGGAGCATATCAAACCTGACAGCTTCTATTTGAGATTTAAGGCAGAAGTGGAAGCCGTAACGTTATAAAAATGAATCTCAATTTTGGCCTCGGAAGAAAGAGAAGACAAATATAGCTGTATGAAGGAACAAAAAGGTAGACATGGTGAGTCAGATTATTACACCCGTTTATTTCATTTTAAGCCTTTGTTTTTTTATTTCAGCTTAGTTTCAGTTTTTGTCATCTCAGTTTTTGTTTTTATCAAAACAAGCTTGTTATGTTCACATATAAGTGCATAATGTTGGCCCAGTTCATTTTTATTTATATATCAGTTAACTAACTGTTTGTTTTTTCATGCACTTTGCTGCTTGAGTTTAGATTGTTTTTCTCTTTGTCATAGAAACATAAAAAAAAATCTCAAGGATTTTAAAACTGTCAACCGACACTGTCTTGTATTTCCTGTTGGACAAAAGATGCGGTGAAAAAGTTTATGGCCCTGAAAGTAAAGCGACAATTGACTGACATGCCGTGAATTGTTTGCATTTTTCAAATAAAAGTGCGCTAAACTGAAAAAAGTAGTAAATCCTTGGCTTTTGACTGCACGAATTCTCTCGGGTACACTGGCACACAGTAATTTGCAGGTAGGTTATCGAGCAACTCGAAGAACGTGCCACAGTTCTGTGGATTCAAGATGTCTCTGGTGCATCTTTGTCTTAATGTAATCCCAGAGCCGCACCATCTGTTTGTTGTTCTGGTGGCTCGAGATAGTTCTTCAGGATTCTGTTTGTTTGGGCTTGTTGTTCTGCTTCAGACATCATTTGAGGCCAGTCAGACATTTTTCTGATGATCATGAATCATGTAATCTCTCCCCAGACCTTTGTACCATTAAATGCATTTCCCTGAGAGTACAGAATTATGTTAATAATAGAAATAACGTTCAGCTGTCAAAATGAAAAAAGCATGAAAAGCTGCTGTACGTTTACTCTTAAAAACAGACACTTACTAAATATGTGGAAATCTAAATACCTGAATTCTTTTTACTTTGAAAATCATTTTCTGAATTGATGCAGTTTGAATTCCTATCTTTGGAAATTCAAGGTCGTTAAAAGTTGCAAATATTTAATAAATAATAATAAAAGATGGGTTTTTTTAGACTTTTCAGACAATTTGTGGACCGAGTCAAGAATATTTTATTACTCGGGTTTTGCAGGCGAAATTAAGACACAAATACTAAAGTTAATGATGAGACGCGTGTCAGAATCATCTAAAATAATAAACCCAGCTTGTTTTTTATATGTAGGAGGAGGAGAGGTATAGAAGTGGTACAGAGCAGAAATGGCCTGCAGCACAGATTAATTCACAGTCTGGTAAAGTAACAAAGCAGCTCAGAAGAGTCCAGATAGATTACTGGAAGGGCAATGCTAGCCACTTCCAAACTTTATATTAGGCAATGTCCAAGTAGATTTATATGAAATATTCATAGAACCTATTAGCAAATTAGATGGAGCAGAGTCTTAAACATTTTTTGGCATGGAGGTTTAATTTATTAAGTACGTTTAAAGCATCAGCGTCATCGGCGTATTTCAGTGTTTCACTTTGGGAAGTATTGATTAGTGAGGCTCAAAGCCACTAAGGAGCCATCGCACCACCGTGTGATCTGAATACCACCGGTGTCATTACCGAGGTGCCGCTGAGAGCACGGGCAGATCAGCAGATAGCACTAGAGGCAGAGATATAAAAAGCCCGCAACGTCGTCGCTCGTATTTAACTCTTTCCCAGTCAGGGACTTCGGCAGATCGGTGTATGATTCATTTACAGTGACAGCATTTCCCCTGTGCCCAAACACTCCTGCTGTCCACATGGGGACACCTGCTGTCGCGCACTGTCAGTCACAGATGTGACTCTTTTCAAGCACAGATAGCAAACCACAGAACTCTTATCTCTGTGTTTCTGATGCTATGTGTGGTCTGTCTGACCTCGCCCTATTTCTGATCTCTGTTTGCGTGTATATTGACCTACAGGAGAAGGCTGATCTCGGGGAACTTAATTTCTCGCTGTGTTACCTGCCCACTGCAGGCAGGCTCACCGCTACAATCATCAAGGCCACCAACCTCAAAGCCATGGACCTGACTGGTTTCTCAGGTAAAGAATGAACACATTCACACACATCATGCTGCCGCAAGACCTCCAGCAAGCGCTCTGACTGGAAACTCATTTACAGGAAAAATATGACAGAAAACAGCTTAAGCGCTGTTTGCAAAAACAGCTGCTGGTGATTAATGTTGCTTTCCTGAGTGCTTTTACCTTTACGTCTTGATCTGACTGATAACTGGCCAGATGTATACCATAATAACTGGCGTGAAGTCCTGTAGAGATATTTTTCCTCTGTGGGTAAGCATCACTGGTAAACACGGTGTTAGATCCTTTTTCGATAAAATGGTCATTTACATTCCGTTTAGCAACAAATGAAGAAGATAGTCTTCTCCAGCAGAGGCCGCCTCCACAGATCTGAGCTTTGTAACACACGACGGAGGAAGCCAACTCCTCTTTCGCTACCATTATCTCCACTTTCAATAAAACCGACAAGCGTGCATAAAAATTGTTGTCAGAAAGGATTTCCTCGAAACCTAATAAATTACTTACAGGAGCAGATGTAGCATGACGAGGCAAATTACTATAAATCTTTGCTAAATATTCCCTGAATATATAGAGCATCACCAGATTGTTTGTCTTTAACTGTGAGAGCTTCAGGAGGTAGAAGCACAGTATAGAGCTCAGCACTTAAACGATCTGACCTGAAGGTATTAAAAAAAGGCGTTGCAGACATGAAAATGCAATTTCAAATTCTGATAAAAGTCAAATAAAAAGAGGCTTTAGTTATCCTTCACTTAAAGGCTTGACGATTGCCCTCTCAGATTAAATGAGATCTGAAATGTTAACGATCGCACGCTGCTGTTGTTCCTCGCTGATCCCGACACGATTGCGGGCCCGGAAAGATGCTTAAATGTGGCACAAAAACAGAGTCGTGTGGGTGTGGGTGTTTTCCTTGGCTGCTGTCACCATGCTGCACATGTTGAATGGATAACTGAGGTGATTCAACCTGTGCTGCTTTTCTCCCTTTGTGTTCTTAATCCAGCTTTGCCAAGGTGACTTGATTTTCATGCCTTTTATGCGTTACAGATGCGGATACCTGTGAACATAATACCTAACAGCAGTCACAGGAGTCCCCTCTTATCTTATTCTCTCTGCTTCCACCCCCTGCTTCTCTCTCTCTCTTTTTTCTTCATCTCACCACGCCTCCCCCTCTTTGTTTTCCCACCACCTGCTTTCTTTCCCTTCGCATCTTCCTTGCCCCCCCCCCCCCCCCCCGTTCCCTGCTTCAGATCCGTACGTGAAGGCCTCTCTGATATGTGACGGGCGGAGGCTAAAAAAGAGGAAGACCTCCATCAAAAAGAACACGCTGAATCCCACGTACAACGAGGCGCTGGTGTTTGACATTCCCAATGAAAATATAGAAAATGTATCCATTATCATCGCAGTGATGGACTATGACTGGTGAGCACACCGAGGTGTTATAATAGTGAAGCATGCTCCAGGGGATTTAAGATCAATTCAAGCGTTGCTGTGAAGTAGCTGCTTATTGAATGTGCGCGTGAGGCGCGATGCTGCTTTTGGGTCATCACATTTCGACGCGCTGCAGCTGTGTTGAACACGGTGAGGGCCCCCTTGTGAGTCAGCCTCCTTGTGGATGTTCCCTGTTTTACATAGACGGGCACCTCATGAATAAGAATGATTTATGCTAATGGTGAAGAAGGAAGTGTAACCCTGCCAGCGTTGGGCTGTCTGACGCTTGCAGCAACACTTGGCTGCTTGATGTGTTTGTGTACAAATGTGCCGCCTCCCTATTATGTAGCCTGCCCTCCATTTGGCATCTCTATAGGTGTGCGCTTTTGTATGTTTGTGCTCATGCCTGCTTCCTCACTGACAGAGGTTTTATACAGTGCCGTGCGTGTTTGTGAGCTGCTATTCAATTTCCTTCCTCAACCGCTGTATTCTTTTTCCCAATACTCAAGGTTGATAAATGAGACTCTGTGGCTGCTTCTTACAAGCCCTGTCTCCGTCCTTCTGCTTTTCTAGTCCCTCTCTTCAACCATTTCCTTTTCTAACTGCTTGATTTTCTCTCTCTGTCTCTCTCATCCTCACTTCCACCCCTCCTGCCCTTGCTGCGTATCAGCATCGGTCATAACGAGGTTATAGGGATGTGTCGTGTGGGCAGCGAAGCTGAAGGTCCGGGGAGGGAGCACTGGGCTGCCATGCTGGCCAATCCTCGCAAACCAATAGAACACTGGCATCAGCTTGTGGAGGTAATGAGCATAAGAGCATGTGTATCTCTGCATGTGCATCCGTGTGTTTTGACTATGAGTACATATGCTGAGGTGCTGAGCATCACTATAATAATTTATATCATATGATGACAATTATTTAGCATTAGCGTGGTAACAGTGACATTAGCATAGAAGAAATGGTACAGTTTGAGTGGAAGAAGTAGAAGTGATGGAATAATCACTCAGCTTCTGTTTAACCTCTTTCTCTCTGGAGGCCTCTGTACTGGTCCCATGCAGTATTTGTTATTAGAGCACCGACAGGCTGCAGAGCATGGCACATTCACTTAAGAAGCCGTATAATATTACTTTGACTATAAGTGAAGCAGCTGTTGTTGGATTTCATATTTGTTGCAGTTGATTTGGCACAGTGGGCTCACAAACATCAGCGTTGCTCTCTTTCATAGATTTTATTAGGTCAAATTTGAAAGGTTAAATTCTCAGTATTTACTAGAGTCACTCTGGAACGGTGGTAAGATTAAGAGGACTATTTGCATTTCAAACCTCTTGACCAAACGTCTCTATTCCACTGAACTCAGAGTTGTTTAAGTTTTGCCACTGTTAGTGATTATATTTGGGAATCTATTTACAGGTGAAAGTGTCAAACAAAAGCAAAGGCCTCTAGAGGTGTAGAAAAGGAAGCAAAATAAAATTCAAAAAATTCTACCATAGGTAGAGTCTATTGTACTTACATATGAAAGTTAAAAGTAATTATTATGCAGGATTTACCATTGTGTGGAATGGCTCCTCATCTCTATAATGCATCATTATATGCAGATAAGCTTAGATAAACTTCATCATTTCCAGCAGACAGAGTTTCTTATCTTTTCTGAGTCAGGTAAGCTGTTTCCTCGCACTGCTCACATCCACCATATGAAACAACAGCTGCTGGCTCTTTCATACTTACATATATACCTCGCAAACTGTTGCACTGTTCCTTTAAAGTGGCAGTTCACCCCAAACTAAATCTACATGTTTGTCTCTGTTCATCCATTTGAGTGAGTCATCCAGTTTCGGAGATTTGACTGTTGACTGTAGAAATGTCTGGCTTCTGCCTGCTTTGCCTTTGATGTGCCAAAAAAAGAGCCATATTAGAAAACTCTGCAGAAATTACTTTTTTTTTTTTTTTGGAAGACATGCACTGGTTATTCAGAAAGAAATCCTCAAACCTGAGCGGCTTCATGTAGGAGCCGTTGTCTTTCTATGAAACAACACCTGCCAGCCGGAGGAAGCGTACAGCTAGCTAATGTTACAGCTCAGCTGAGGGAGACGCCTTTAATGTTTACATCCTGCCACGCTTTCACAAGCTCAAGCCTCTCGTCACAGGTAGCTGCACGCTTCCCTGCGCTACAATTGGTGTAGTTTAGTAGACAGGAAAAAAGCATCTCTTTTAATTTCTGGAAAATTACATATCTTTTTCTGTATTTTTTAGCACTTAAAGGAAGCCTGTGAATCTCCAACTCCATTTAGTTTTGTATTTGTTGCCTCTACTGAAGGGCTTTGCATGATTCAAGGATCCTTTTGTATCTTTTACTGGGGTTTGCAGTACCTTGGTTAATCCTCTGTGTGAAACAAGCCCGTTTGGCAGTCTTACTTTGAAGCAATCCCTCCTTTTAAGCTGACTTTTTTCTGATTGGCTACCCCTTATACACAGAAGGGTTGGAGAATAGAAAGAATATCAGAAATCAAGTGTTTAGAGACACTTGAGGTGTCATCTGATGCTACTAAATTAAAGAAAAGACAGGTATCTGTACAGCTGGATGCCAAACAATAGATAAACAGCACAGATAAAATATGTGTTAGATTTGAAATAGCTGTACCTAGGAGGAGCATTAGGGTCAAATTAAAAAATTAAGAAATAAATGAAATAAACTCAAGATACTATTTTGAGAAAAAAGTTGAAATGTAAAGATTAAAGCTGTCGTTTCAAGTCAAACGACTGACAACTCTCTAAAAACGCCTCATGTAGATGAGTTAGTGACATCGTACTTGAGAATTGGTTTCAGTAACAAGAAAATTATTTCTCTTTTTGCACATAAACACAGTGTGGTGATCATGATGAAGCATAACGATGTTGAAGAGATGCAGAGAGCTGCATCTGGCCATAACAAAAAAGCACACAAACGTTGGACGAGTTGACCACATTTGTACAAAATTAAACAGGCGGCAGTGGACGAGGATGCCAGGATGTCGATGTTTGCAACCCTCGTGCAATAAAGAGAATGTATGTTGCGTCAAAAGAAGCAATAAGACGGCCGAACAAGTTGCTTCACTAACTACGCGTGGCATTTTGTAGAGGGCATATCAGCCGTGGCCCTAATACTGCGTTGTACTGTACCTCTGTGTGCAAGACACAAGCAGCTACACTTTTCACCTAAAAGTATTATAGACAAAATAAGATTAGTAGCAGTGGTACTTCTGCATAAAGTATCAAATTTACATTTTCTTTTTTCCTTTTTTTTAAACTGAATGTATTAAAAGTGTTTTCTTTGTCACAAAGAATTATCATAATAGCCAAACGTGTTCTTCCCTGCAGGAAAAAGCAATCGGTACATTTGTGTCAAAGAGTTCCACCACATCCTCCCCAAAGCCACACATCGTGGTGGACAGTCCCCACTCCGAATAAAACCGTGAGTCTCTCCTGACTTTGTTCTTTCCACACCGTGGTTTCTGAGCATGCTATTATTTTCATGTCATCAGGATATGGTAATTTGTGTCATCACTCCGGTAGCAATAAAATATCTCCTGGAGTTCAGCTTGTAAAGTGGATGCACTTTTTTTATTTTTTTTTAATCTGAAAGTGTAGTACATATCTACAAAATGTGCAGCAGATGCTTCCCCGGACAGATTTACACTGGAAAACTAGTCAAGTCTTTAAAAGCATGACCTAACTGGGAGTGTGTGATAAAGTGGAAGCTGTGGAGCTGTCAGATGTAGGAGCTGTAAGGCAGAGGCATGTGTATAATCTCGATGTTATGGGTTATATAATGCATCTCCCCCTCCTCCCTACAAACGTACAGTGCTGCTTGCTGTTTATATCCACCCTCCCCACCCCAAACCCCCCCCCCCCAAACCCACCCTCC
>VUQR01035442.1:33497-46641 GCA_015108515.1 Hemichromis elongatus
GGGAAGCAAGTGAGACATTGGGTGTGGGAGTGTGTGTGTGTGTGTGTGTGTGTGTGTAGCATAGAGCTGTTTGTATCACACTGGAGGGACAGATCTAAAGGTATCTAAAAGCTGACAGCAATGCATTAGCCCCTATTGCAAATATATCTGATTATTAAACATAATGTTAATGAATTCGCCTGCATCATTAAAGATGAATGCAGCAGCTCCGGGTGATGCTTTGGTTTTATAGTTTTCTTGACCGGGCCATCTGCATGGAGCCCAATCTTTATGTAACATGTTGAAATTCACTTTATGCCACGACATTAAACCTGTGTTTCCAGCGCGCCGGAAACCTTTATGTGACGCCCAACTTTTGCTTTCTCATTTTGAATGCACGCCAACCTTTTTTTTTTTTTTATATACGACCACTTATTATGCCACGTATACAGTTTTTAACATTTTATTCCAACACTATAAATAATACCCGAAACCTTTCAAAATAATGAATTCAATGAATGCACGCAAGCGGAAACTTCAGCCAGCAGGAGTATTACAGGAGCCTGCCTCTGCAGGGGAGCAGCGTATTACTAATACAGGAGTGAGCCCCAGGATCTGACCTTCTCTGCAAACTGCTGCCATGGAGGAACTTGCTATTCACCTGATGAGCATAAACTTATGTAAAACATCCACTGACATTAAATTGACGCATGCATGGCTTTAAATGATGAATGCTAGGGAATTTAAGAGCACAGCAAAATTACAAAGTGAGATAAAAAAAAATCTATAATTAATAACTCTTTTATTGCTTTCCATTGCTGGTCCATGATTTGACAGAAAAAGGTAATTTTCTTTTTAAAAGAACACTTTTAAAAATACTATGAAATACTGTGGGCATGGGTGTGTCCAGTCTAACCAAAATATAACTGAATCAATTATCTTTGAACTTCTGACACAAATACAATTTTAATGCATTTATTTAAATATGTCTATGTTACGCCACTTGGATCCAAATATTGCTCTTTGTTCTCCATGTCGCTATTTTAAAGCTTTACATGTGTTTTATTGCAGAGATTTTAAAACATAAATTTATATTTTGCTTTTTTAAATATATGTTTTGGGGTTTTTTTTGTTTTTTTTTTAATAGTTTAAAGTGATATACAAAGTGAATTATCGTGACAACAATATAATGCCTATGCTTCTGAAAAGGTCCGTTCCCTTTACTTCAGGTGCTTTATTTATTGCTAACACTTTTCATACTGTCACTTAAGTCATATTTTGACTTTACTATTTCACCGCTTTGCAAAACAGTTATTCAATGCTGAACAATTTTCAGGCTCTCTCATTTTTTATGTATTACATCTGTTTGAGGTTGCACACAGGCCTGCAAATCACAACCAAGGTTTTCAACACAAATATTTCTACAGTAGATTTATTTCTGATCAAATATTACAGTTTCCTTCCCATTTCTGGAAACGCCTCTGGTAACCTATTTATCTGGTAACCTATTTGTGTGGATGCCACTGTATCAGCGTGCTGGCTGTGATTACCTGTTGTGAGGCGACCATCTGGCCCTCAGCATCCCAGCTGGGTACCAATGTCAGGAGACGGATTGTCTTTACCACACCACCTGGACCTCGCAGACGTAGATAGCTACGGCACCAACTATATTTCTGATTCATATTGTATTATGTAATTCTCTGACCAAACAAGAAACATAAGAAGGAAAAAAAAAAAAAAGGAAAGCACTGTCTGGTCTTCCAAAGGCATACACAGAAAGCAGGCCTTCTGTAATTGCTTGGCAACTGCTGGCATTGTGTGTGTTGAAGTTCAAAGCAGCGAGACACACAGTATATTCCTCTGAGCGGCAGAAACATCAGAGTTGCAAAGTAAAGGGATGCCTACGCAGGCACATTCACACTCACACACACACACGAACATTCACCGTCCTTTCTGTCAGTTTAATTTGGCCACGATTCTCATTCAAAATAAAAAAGCTCTGTGGGGGGAGCTAATGTTTGCAACCAGAGGGTATCCTTGGGCATAAACCCTCCCTCAGATGAACTTTCTTTAGTTCGCCTAAAGCGTTCTTGCTTACTGACGCCCAAATGAAAAAGATGCTTGAGCCCACAGCTTGTTGCCCTCCTTAGAATTTAGGTTAAATTGATGTGGAGCATTGTTTCTGTGGGAGGGTTTGAGCTTGATTAGCTCTGAAGCGCTTTGCTGAATGCTGTGCTAAGCTGACTGACTGGCTGGCATTACCACAGGGAAGGGGATGCTATTGTTGGACCCACAGAAGCAGCATGCCGATGTGTTACAACTACAGGTTAGCCTCTGGTGTATTGTGCTGATCTGACAGCAGTTAATGTGCCGATAGCTGCTGTGGTAATTATGTTCTTGTTTCCAGCACTGAGGTTGCAAAGGGAATGAGAAAGCCTTTTTATAGAACAATGAAGTTATGAAACCATGAAATCCAGAAAAATGCAACAACTAGGTTAAGCATGTCAAGCCTTAAAATCACAGGTCATGCTTTATGGTGAAGATGTACTTCTCAGTTTCATGGATTTTGTCTCGGTAGCTTTTCCCACATGTAACTTACTCTAAACATATGCCTACTATCGATAAACAGTCTGACATTAAAATAAAAGGTACTTAAGGTTAAAATCTGTAGTCTGCTCTCTGATAAGACCATCGTCGCTACATCATTGCTAGATATTTGCTGACATCTGCTGGAGGTCTGGACCAAAAGCACTTGGATGTCTCCAGCGTTCTTTCTCAGAGCCCTATTTGAAGCATGAAAAAAGAGATAGTCTGTTTCTCTTGTTTTTCTTTTTTCTTTTTTTTTGCTGTGGCAACACTCAGAGATTTCAATTTCTGTCTCTTCAGTGCTGCGCATAAGTTTGTATTAAGCAAATTAACATGTGTGATTCCTTGCACTTCGAAGGATTTCATCTGAATGTGCGTGCCACGGTTGTCTGTAATAGTCAGCAGTCTGGATTTTGTGTGTAGATTTCAGTTTTACCCTTGAGGAAAGCCCTCTGACTGCCTCAGGTTGGTCATTAGATAGATTTAAGTGAAGATAACTGGAGCCCTTCCTCATCACTCAGACTACTGGCAAAGCACTGAAAAGCAAAGATGAGGTTTAAAAGTCTGAGCCAAGACAATATTCACTGATGACCCTGCACCGCCATGCTTCATTATGTCGAGCGATATATATATTGAGGGCATTACATTTTCAGTAAATGCTTACAAGCAGCCAGGTAGCAGAGATGTCTAGGCCTGCTCTCGGCACTTACACATCAGTTATGGCAATGCCAAATGTTTATGTGCCTGTCGTGGTCTAAAAAGTCATGAAGTGGGTTCCACCAAGTTAAGTGTGGTCTGGAAGTGACCCAAACACTAAGTTATACGTTTGAAACGGACTTAAGTGGTAAAATACCAGTACTGTGTGAAGAATTAATGGCTTCACTATTTTGATTTTTTTTTTTTTTTGTTTCTTTTGTTGTTGTTGTTTTTACTCAAAATAGAAATAGATGAATTTAGCATTTAGGAAGACACCTGAACAGATCATGCTCTTAAATGTTGCCTCCTCTACACTTCACGGTTTAGTCTCTGTTTTTCCCCATTTCTTTTCATTTATTACTCTGTATGTTATACTGGATCAGGTGACCTCTAACTGTCCTTTATTTATGCTGCTATAAGCTCAGACTGCGGGGGGAATTTCTGTTTATATGTCACAACACCATGTCACCAAAACTTTGTCTTCTGTCGCCTTTAGTTTTTTTTATCCTCATCTCTCTGCGTTCCCCTTTCCCACTGTCACCAAGTGCTTGTTCATAGCTGATCATCTGAATGTTGGGATTCTCTCTATTATTGTGTTCACCTTGAAATAGAAAGCACCCTGAGCTTATTGTTGTTGAATTGGTGCTATTTAAATAAAATAGACTCAAAATAATTACGAAGAAACGGGGTCTTGGCCTTCAGTGAGCCTAAGAAGAAAAGAAATAAATTCTCTTCTTATCAGTTATAGAAGAAACAAGCTAACTGGACTTTAAGCTTGCGAAGACCCATATTTACATGTGCAATTGAATCAGCTGTTCAATAAATGAATATCTGAAATGCTTAAACGTATTTGTTGTCTCTGTGGCTGTCTTTTCTATTGCATGGTATGCGTTTAAAAAAGCATTTGGTTTAGGTACATATATGCTATTTGGGACCACACAAAAACTTCTTTGATTAGGACCAAAGTCATCAGTTTTGTATTTTCTAATTAGATTTCATTTTTGTTTCATTTTTAGTTTATGTATTAAGCTCAGTTTAGTGAACGGAGCTTTATGCTTTGGTTTAGTTTTTAATGTTTGAAAATGTTTAGATTCAGTTTAGTTTTCATTCTTATCAGGCGTTGGTTTTAGTCTTTGTGAGGGGTGCTAATGGGAATTGTTACTTTTTGTGGAACCGATATTGAAACAGTGGTTCATTCATTCTGGTATTGCTCGTTTACAAAACATCCCTGGAGTTTTTTGTGTTTATGGTAATTCCCAAGTTGTATGCTTTCGTTTATTTCCCTTGCACTCCTTTCTGTGTTCTTGTGACACTTGTCGTAAAAAAGAAAGAAAAAGAAAAGACCCGGTGTATGCCATGTTCCGCTTTGTTGCTCTCAATAAAGTTTTTTAAGGCTCGCTTGTGGGCGTGTCGTTTCGTCACTTCCGTCAAAAATACAACAAACGCTTACGCTAACAGTGCTGTGTAATTCAAGTTGATTTTTAAAGCTACAGTTTGGTCCAACCGGTTCAGCGGTTCGTCGGACAGCCACAGGCCATCAGGTCGGTCTGCATCACTTAACAGCTTGATAGAGGCTTGTTAATTATGGCTATTTATGCTATATGCTTTATGCTATATTAGCTTAAATCGCTCACTGACGTTTGTTGTGCTAGCTAACGCTAAAACGAAAGCTTTGCGCACTTCAGCTGTCGTTGACTTCGCTAGGATAGGTTTTACCTCCCCTTGGCGATAATGTCCATTAGCAATATTAATTATAGATTAGTGATTGGCGACTAGAGTACCAGCTAGGTTTTAGGTCTTACCTTTAAAAGTGGAGCGCACAGCTATCGCAGCAAACATCTGGTATTTTATCACCGGTTTAAAAAACAAAAAGAAGAAAAGAAAATATATTGCACACAAGTGCGGTACCTTGAAAAACACAAGTGATCAAAATTGTGTTTTTCTTTGAGAACGAATGGAAGTACAGCTTCACAAAGGTGAAGTCACATGCTTCCATCGTACTGTCGCTGCTGGGTGTCCGTGGAGTCGCTATCTTACGTTGGGGTGTTTCGGGTCAGGGTGATTTACTTGTGTATCTGACAAAACGGAAACGCACAAATTCAGATAAAAGAAATGATCGAGGTCGAATTAAGGTAAGAGATCAAACAGGAAATTAAACAAGGTAATGCTAAAGATACTATCCCAAAAAGTTGATTTTGTTCATCTGGACGTTTCCAGTTGGAGAAACGTTTCCTCAGTCATCCAAGTGAGTTCTTCAGTCTCAACACTGCAGGTTATAAACAGTACATTTGCATAATGACTGAAACTGGCACCACTGGTGAACATTGGGCTGTGAGGCCAGTACTGTTTAGGCAATGGGTAGCTTCAGATACTTAATAGTTGGAAGTATATATATTTTTCTTAAAGATTCAAAGTAATGGTCCAAGGTTCGCTGTCCCTTCAATGACAAACACCACATCAGCTGAGACTGAAGAACTCACTTGGATGACTGACTAAACGTTTCTCCCACTGAAAATGCTTTGTCCAGATAAACATAATCAGCTTTTTGGGATTTACTCACCTGGATCATTGAGCATACATCGATACGCTAAAGATGGTAGTTCCAAGAAGACAATGCAAGAAATAATAAAACATTAAAGCATTCAAATATGTAATGCTTTCTAAAATACCTAAATCACGATAAACTGTAACATAAAAATAATGAAAATATGAAATGTACAGTGAATCAACGTGTTTTCGTTTAGTTTTAAAGGAAAATAAACAAGCACAACTTTGTTGATGCCGTTGTGCTGACGTTTTTGGTTTTAAACGTGTGGAGAGGAGCTTGAATTGTAGCCCAATGTGTCTGTGTCTTCTTGCTTTGCTGCAGCCTTTTACGTATGGATCATAATTGATTCCATAAGTGCTACAAGCGCCTTTCATCCAAGATGTAATGAAAGGGAGTAGTTTTATCAGTTTTAATGCCAATTATAGCCTTTTATGATATGAATAGTATTTGTTGGGTCAAGATTTAAGAATATCAGAAATGCATTACAATATAAAGGTAGGTTGGGTAAGATGCTTAGAGTTACATGGACAGAATCCTGCTCATGCTAGTGTTGAAGAAATGAGTACGACAAAAAAAAAAAATATTTAAGAAATGTTTTTTAGTGTCGTTTTTGTTCCTTATAATAACTTCCTCCTCTGTATCTAGATCTATGGTGGCAGGTTCAGCACTCATGGAGCCATCCAGTAAACCTGGGCCCAACCAGGTGGCTGATGTGGTGTTTGTCATTGAAGGGACAGCGAACCTTGGACCATACTTTGAATCTTTAAGAAAAAATTACATACTTCCAGCTATTGAGTAAGTATCTAAAGATACCCATTGTTTCCCAACTCATTAATGTCAATGTAATCTCTAATCCCTAAACCTAACCAAGGAAGGTAACAAAATGGCACAGTAGCTTGTGATAAAAGACCGAAACACCCTGCGAAGTTGAGGCACACAACGATGTGTCCCGCTGGTAAAGTTTCTGGGCTGCCTTTCCTCATAGCAGCCATCCTTCAAGATTTCCCTCATTTGAAGCAATGCATTATCAGGGATTGTAACAACTAGTCCTTTTACTGAATGTAGCCATGGATTAATTGTATTTCGTTCACCACAGGTATTTTAATGGAGGGCCTCCAGCAGAAACAGATTTCGGTGGAGATGTGAGTGTTACTCTAATTCCTGTTTTCCATCTTGTTAACTGCTTATCCAACTTAAGGTCAAAGGGGGGGGGCTGAAACCTTTCCCAGCAAGGTACACCGTGGGCAGTCTAATCTCTGTTTTTAATGCTTAAACTTGCATTCCCTGTCACTGTTTGCTGAAATTATGATATGTTTTTTTCTTTAATTCTGTCGATAATTTATTATCATTATTATTATTATTATTATTATTTTCTAGTATGGCGGCACACAGTATGGCCTTGTGGTCTTCAACACAGTAGACTGCGCTCCGGAGTCATATGTCCAGTGTCACGCGCCAACTAGCTCTGCCTTTGAGTTTGTCTCCTGGATCGACAACATCCAGTAAAAATTATATCACTATTAAAATTTTTTTAAACTGCCCCTTTGTTTTAATCAGAAAGAGAAATTGTAGAAAATCCCACTTTTTTTTTTTTTCTCACAGGTTTATGGGAGGTGGAGCCGAAAGCTGCAGTCTGATTGCAGAGGGACTTTCTGTGGCCTTGCAGCTTTTCGACGACTTCAAGAAAATGAGGGAGCAGATGTAAGCCTGTATTTGTGTTTTCTTGATTAATAAAACCAACCTAGAGTCAAAACCTTTTCATCCAAGGATAACTTGGTAAAAGGTAGCGAGAAGCTAATTTGGCACTTGTTTAAAAGAACATATTCTTCTCTTTTCCAGCCCCATGTTTGTATTATTTGGGCCTACCAGAGTAGCTTTTTTTAGAATAGCAAGTTTAAACAAGCTGGTGCTGCTTACTTCAATAATCCTTTTTTTTTTTATATATATACAGTATATTTGCATCCTGCCAGTTAGTCTTCTGTCTGAAACAAGATGTTCTAGCATCCTTCCTGTAACCAGTTCTCTCTGATTGGCTCCCTCTTTTAAATACCTGCTTAAAACGGCAAATGGGTGTAGCCTCTGTGCACTCAGTGTCTATGATGAATATATTAAGGATGTCTGCTGTTATTAACATTTTTATGAGACAAAAATAGAAAAAATGAATTTGAGCGTTTAGTTTTGAAATCTATGTGAGCCTTACACAAGTTGCACTCACATAAACTGACCTCATTTTCAAAACTTTTGCCATATGTAACTTTGGTTATGTATGAACATTCACCAAATTAATGGTAAAGGAAAAGTATAACAGGTTCTCTTTAAGTAGCAAAACATTGATTGAATAATGATAATATAAATTTTCCTTAATCGAAAAATAACTGTGACTCCTTGCTAAAATCATCTTTAAAAAGTCTTGAAAAATCTCACGAAATACAAGTAAAAAGAAAAAACAATTACAGTTTTCTTCACTGAATTGGCTTAGTAGTGATGAAAATCTAAACTTTTATGTCTCTCCCTCTTTCTGTGTGCTACTGCAGAGGTCAGACCCACAAAGTGTGCGTGCTGCTGTGTAATTCCCCTCCTTACCTGCTTCCTGCTGTGGAGAGTGTCAGCTACACTGGCTGCACGGCAGACAGCCTGGTCAAAATCATCAGAGATGTAAGTAAACACAGGTTTTGCCCTCGGTAGATACTCGAAGGACAGACTGCCTTTTTTTAGTGAAGGTGTTTTTTACTGGGTTAGATATAATCATAGTATTAAACTGTATTTTATTGTTATATATTTGTTTTGTTTTTGTTTTTTTAGAGAGGAATTCATTTCTCTGTTGTGGCTCCTCGGAAACTGCCCCCTCTAAGGGCTTTGTTTGAACGTGCGTCACCAGTAGGGGGGGCAGTTGAATCTCTTCCCGACTACAGTCAAGATCCCTTCCACATGGTCCTAGTCAGGGGCATCTCGCTTCCTGGTGAGAAACCCAAGTTTAAAACTAGGCCTCGTCTACTTGTAGCACATGTTTTTTGTTTTTATTTTTTGCCTTTTTTATTTATTTTTTTAAAGATATGTTGTGAAAAATAAGCCTCGATAAGTTTTTAAGTATGCTAGACTTCTTCGATTAGGGCAGGGATAGCTCAGTAAGTAGAGTGGTTGCCCCATGATCGGAAGGTTGGGGGTTCGACTCCACTAAATGGCTACTTTGAGGTACCCCTGAGCAAGGTACCGTCCCTATACACTGCTCCCCGGGCGCTGCATTGGTGGCTGCCCACTGCTTCACTGGGTGAATGGGTTAAATGCAGAGGAGTAATTTCCCTACGGGGACTAACACATGCACACATTAAATTAAAATTAAATTTGATACACAGTTATATGGAAAGGTAAAAGAAGAAGACGAACAGCTTCCACATAGAGCAGCCTTATTCATGTTATTCGAACTTACACGTGTCCTTACAAAATTGATCATGTGATCACCACTTGATTTGGACTCATTTTAAAGCATTAGCTTTTACACATTGGCTGCCACCATGCTGGTTTTTGGGTGGAGGAATTGTTCTCGTTTACATTTGAGAATGGACTGCTAATCTGTGCGCTTGGTTGGAACTATAGTTTTGGCACTTGAACATTTTTTGGCCCTGGAGGTTGCTGTTTAATACGTGAGTAGACAAGTGCACAAAGCTGTGAAAAAAAATGTTCCTCCTTTTTTGCATATTTGTCACATTTACATGTTTAAGATTTTCAAAAATGTTTAATATCTGTCAAAGATAATCTGAGGAAAAACCAAATGCAGTTTTAAAATGATGATTTCTTTTATTAAGGGGAAAAAAGCTATCCGAACCTACCTGACCTTATGACCAAAAAAAGTTATTTCCTCCCTTGTTAACTGTTGATAATCAATTTTTTTCAACTTTTATTGGCCAAACCCAGGCCTCTTCAGGGCCAGGATAACTTGTAAAATTCGAGGAGATATGAATTCTGCTCTCTTCCTGAAAATTGGAAGGAGAACGTCTGACTATCAGTTCGTACCCTGAAGGTTATGCATGAGAAAGTGATCTGAAACACTGCTCACTTGTCATCACTATTGTCCAGCTGATGACATATTATATATTGCATTGCATATTAACAATCGTGAAACTGTGCTTACAACCCATTGTTAGTCAATGGTGTTAGTTTTTGTTATAATTCAACCGTCCCGTTTAGAAGTTTGGGGAGACCTGCTGTTAGCTGAAACTCAAGAGGTTACCCCTTAAAAAGAATCAGATGAAGAGAATGAACTTTCTGGGTTTCCTTACCTCGATGATTGAGCGTGCTTTAAAACGCAGCAGCCACTCTGCTTCTGAATTGCTAAAAAAAACAATAAAAATTAAGTTTTGGGAGTGGCCAAGTTGAAGTCTAGACTTAAATCCATTAGAAATGCTTTGGCATGACTCCCATGTGGCTGAATTAAAAAAAAAAAAAAAAAAAATCTACATTTGCCATAATTGATTGATTGCAGTTCTTCATGCCAAGGGTGGCAGAACCAGTTATTAAGTTTAGTTTTTCACTTAGAGCCAGGTTTGAATAGCTTTTTCCCCTGAATAGATGACATCATCTTTCAAAAACTGCATTCTCTATTTATTCTGGTTATTTCTGTCTAATATTAAAGTTAGTTTAATGATCTGAAACTTGACTCTCTTTGTACATCACAATTTGATTCCTCCATTTATATAAGTTTTTTTTTCACTCCCAGCTCTTCTTTATTTGTAATTGTTAAAGGAATTTCTAAAGACTTGGCTACTGTTGAAGGTTACCCCAACACGTCTCTGTGATAGTCACAGAGATGTGTTAGTCAGAGAGTCATAAATACATATCATGCTTCCGGTTTTGAAAAGTGCAAAACTAAAAGAACGCTTGTACCTTTTCAACTGGACTTCACTAACCTAACGAACTAAGTGATGTCCTGATGTGCCGTCTTTTATGTACAGACTACGAGCTTACCTCGCCGTCTTTCTCCAGTTTCCGCAGGTGGAGGACCCGGGCCGCACAAGCCTGTTATCCCTCCTGTTGTTGGAACTCCACAGCCCCCTCCACCAATAAACACAACCCCTCCTTATCAGGTAATGGGCAAGCAGCCATATAGTGTAAAGCTGGCTGGAGACTAATTCCTGCTGCCTGCTTTTGGCTCAGTTTCAGACAGTGGTGCTCATGTTTCTTCCCTTAAATCGTTTTACCAAGCATTGTCTTCCTTTAATCTGCCCGCTGACAGAATACGCCCCTGACTGCTGCTCAGGTGGCTGCACAGATGGTCATGGAGGCAGCCAACAACCAGAAGAGTCGCTGTGAGTTACCAGAGGGCTCTTTGAGTCTTTGTTAACAATTTATGCTAGCCAAGCTTTTACTTGCAGTGTGTGTTTACATAGACCATGTGTGATTATGTCTCGGTGTTTAACACTATAGTATATTCATGTATGATATTATTGGTCAGATTTATGTGTTTTTATGTCTTTCTTGTATTTTTATTCCTTCTTTCCTTCCTTTAGTCCCAGGAATGGGCCAAGGGCCTCCATTTCCCAGTCACCCTGTAGTGAAGCCCATTCAGCCGAGCTTATCAACAGTGAGCACGGTAAATACGCCAATCCAGCCAGTTACTCCCAATCAGCCGCCAGTCCCACCCCCAGGACAGCCAGTGCCCAGCCAGCCGCCACAACCGCTCCCTCAGCAGCCACAACCCTCTGGAAATCAGACCACGCAACCACCAGCACCTCCCACTATGGTAATTAATGTCACAATAACATTTCAGTGGCCCCCTGTTCAACCTCCAGATTCCTCATAAGGGTTGGCAATACAGGAATTTACAAACAAAGCAATAAATGCATTATTTTTACATCTGGGAAACTTTGTATTTCTTGTGTTGCTAAGAGTTAGGTTAGAAGAACAATACCTCTGTAATGTGTTCCTGAAAAATCCAAAGCTGCAGGGATCAAGCTGGTAGCTCAGACGGAGACTCAGTGAGGCAGGGTCTGACCACTGACGATGAACTCTTCCAACCATAGCACCAGATTTAGCCGTTTAACATATCTGTTTTGTGTGTGTGTGTGTGTAAAAAAACTAGTGACTAATTTCTTACCCAGCTAAATGAGGAAAAAAATTAGACTGACTAGTCTAAGACTACGAAGCACTCAGATATGACGTTAAATCTGAGAACGGTTTAATGATGCATCTCAAAGAGTCTGAACAGACGCATTTGAAACCATTAATTGCATTCTTCAAAAATGAATCAGTTCAATTCAATTTTATTTATTTAAGCAGCAAATCACAACTTAACTGTGTGGCCCCTCGCTTGGTGCGTTATGAACTTTACACGTTATACTTCAGACAATGAATGATGAGAAACTGATATTAGATAGGATATGAAAACATGGTACAAGATATTCATGTATTATTAAAATGCGACAAATTAACGTCCAAAAAAATGAATAAACTGCGACAGAAAAGTGTTAAACATGATGCATGCTGCTCTAAAATTTATGACCTCTTTAATAAAATTTTAATTTGAAAATAGCAAAACAATAAAGCATTCAGTAATTTACTTATTTGGGGCTGGGTCGCAGGGGCAGCAGCCCACGCAGGGAAGCCCAGACCTGCCTCTCGCTTATCCAGGGAAACGTCCAGTCCAGCCAAGAGATATAATCTCTTTAATGTCTCCTTGGTTTAACCTGGGGCCTTCTCCCAGTAGGACATGCCTGGCTGGACAACCCTATTCAGGACTGCCTCAGCTGACTTCTTTCAATGTAGAGGAGTGGCAGCTCTACTCTGAGCCCCTCTCGAATGACTCAACATCTTACCCTACTGCTAAGGGAAAGCCCATCCAGCCTTTGGAGAAAGCAGTTTTTTTTTCCCCCACTTGTATCCATGAGCTCACTCTTCCACCTTTTAAAAGAACTAACAATAATGGTGCTAATAAAAAGCTCAGGCCTAAATTAACAGATTTGAGTAGTACTGTGTGGTGCTGACTGGTGACGAGTAGTCGTATAGTCACACACATCGTTTTTCCATATAGGGCATATTAGAGTTCAATCGTGGTATCATGTTGTCCAGTACACTGGAAACATTGGCCTCCAAGCTTATACAGCCCTTTGTTTAATGCTGACTTTTCCTGACATTGCTTTTGCACACCTGAGTCATATTAATGCCTTTTATATTTCTTTTCTGTTTACACACTTTGTTCAAACCCAAAGAAAAGAAAAGGCGAAAAAACAATTGCACTAATGCAGAGACGTATTCAGTACTCTGAATACAGAAGTTCATTTTCATTCCATGTTCCAGTGGCATATTGTGTTTCCTAATCCAGGTTTATTTTGTGGAAAGGCT
>VUQR01035442.1:60823-68323 GCA_015108515.1 Hemichromis elongatus
ACATAAATTGTTTGGGGGTTTTTTGGTGGGGGGGGGGGGGGGGTTGTACATCTGTGTTATGTCATTAAAACCAGCATCAGTAAGTTCCCTGGGTGAAACCTTACAAAGTGCTGGTGCAGAATCCTTGTTTGCTCAGACGCATGCACAGTAAGCACTGCTGCCATTTTGTTTGGCAGTTGTTGATAGCGGCGATTGCAAACAGAGGCGAAATGTCAGCGTTGTCATTTTTACTACTTCTTTAACCTTTTACAGCGGATGTTCAGAAGATGCGGAGGAGTTTTACCGCTCTGCTCGGGAAACGAAATGCTGGTGTGTTTTGGTATTCTGCTCCGTTACTGTGTGCCGCGTCCAGCTCAGAGTGTGTTGTGGATTACGCAGGTGAATTTCCAGTCTTAGGTAATTAAAGATTACAGAACTTACCAGACAGATGTGTGTGCTTATGCTCCCTGACCCTGACTGTTATGTGGCCACAATATGTCTTTGTTTTTCATGACAATCTATATTATGAATAAACAGGTGATAAATGGTGCACTGGGGGAAGAATATTCTGCATATAGTCACATTTAATTTAAAGGAAACATGGTCAGTGAACTGATATATGTGTTGGAACATTTGTTCACAAACTGAAGATTTTAGGAACTACCACACAAACAACTAAAATAATGCTTAAGAGAGGTTCTTTGGTTTGAACCTCACTTGCCTGCTGGCTTAAATCAGTTGGCATCACTTCAGCATGGGGTGGGGATATGAGGGGATCCAAGTTCAGACCCTTGAATGGCAGAGCTGCTGAAGAAAACGATGTAAATACAATGTTTGAATGCTATGTTTGAGGGAGGAGGTGGGCCAGCCTTAAAAGTTTTAAGCTACTTTTATTAGGGCCCGAGCACTAAAAGTGTGAAGGCCCTATTACAGTCGATCTGTTTAATATTATCTTCAGTCTCCTTTTTGGGGGCCTTACCATGCTCAAACACTCAGCAAGTATTGAATTTTGCACATGCACCAGGTCCAGTGAATACTTTTTGTACCTTGAGGGATGTTACTGGATCATTTATTAGATTCATATTTGTCAGTCTAAACTACACGGACGTGAGCCATGTTAAACTGCAGAGCTTTTGAGTTTTCGTCGAATGGTGTTTGTGGGGGGAATTTTGATTATTCGCTTTGAATTTTTAGTTGGCTGACTTATGTTGTCCAGTCTGAACCAATGGTCTGATCACATGTGTCTGAATAAACATCAGAAACTGATGATGCTTCAGTGTGACAATTGTGAGCTCTCATTTAACGGCGCACTCAGGTAGAATAGCGATTCGCCATGAACAGGAAGTAGTTTTCATGGAGCTTGGAAAGCTTGAAAAGTCAAATGTGATGAAGGCTGCTGGTTTCTGTTTTCTAGCCCTTTTCATTGAATATTGCAAACTGGCTGCCCAATGCAACCTTTTAAAGTTGTCCCTGCACTGTTTCATCAACGTGAAGTTTGGCAGCCTAATGTCAGATATCAAGATATAGCAAAAAACAGTCTCATCCTCACATTTTCTCCCAATTTCAGGCCTCATACTTTAACAAACACTGAGGGATTTCATGAGAACAACACGATCTTCACTTCATGGACTCTAAACACCTTGGTGATGTTTACATCTTTCAAGTTTTCATAAAAACTCAACACCATGGCAACACACTGAGTATCGATCAATCACGTGTTGTTGACTGTTGCAACGCAAAGACGCATTACCCAATCTCTATCAAACTTCACAGGCATGCTGAGAGTCCAGCCCGAACACACACACAAAGAAACACAAAGCGCAATCATACGAAAGACACAAGTGAACCTGTGCTGATAATAGCATCTACACGATGACGACATGTTTACACGGCTACTGTTGGTTTTGTTGTATTTGCTCTTTGTTTAGAGTGAGGCGTCCACACTGGGCTGGTTTAAATATATACCAGTGTAATAAACCACCATTGCTGGTTAAGTCTAAGACCTGCAGAGAACTGTGGGAAATAAATATGTGGTTCAAAAAGACAACATGCTTACAGCTGGATTTCAGTTCTACCAGATTCTACCAATTCATTCTTACTGACAAAAACAGTTTGTGTCTATGTATGCAAAAAAGACGCCTTTTCATTCCAGTTTCATTAATTACCAGGATACACTAGGGTACACACACACACAGGAAATGTGTGAAACATAATAAAAGCAGCAGATCTTTTGTCATATCTCATGGGTGCCTTATCTCACTGTTTATCAGTTTGTTTCTAATAACTTCATATCATTCTTTTCTGTTCCTCTTACTAATTGATTTATTAAGTTGCTATTTGCTATAAAACAACACTGCCATTTAAAGTAAAACACTGTCATAGAGGTAGCGACAGTGTAACCGTGTTGGAGGGAGACAAACAGCTTTCTTCTTGTACTCTGTGTTTTGTAATTTTAAGAAAGTGTGTTCATGTGTTTGGCTTTTTTTAACACAATGTGCAAAATTGACTGTACCGTTCCTAAAATAGTAACAGTAATACAAATACATTTAGATATTGTTGTGGTGGTTTACATATTATCTGTTCTAGTCCTATATTGAATATATGGACTTATTGCTGGTTAAATTTTCTTATGACACAATCACTCACTCCTGTCTCTGTGAAAGAATCCTGAGTATCAGAGTCGAGCAGTCAACATTAAATGACTGAGTAATCCTTATTGAACGAGTTCTTCCTAGCAGCTAGGCAGACAGATGGGCACACACACGCACACATACATCTAACAACCCATGTATGAGTTATGCATCCTAGGATGAACACACACACACACACAGTGTTCAGCAGCAGTGTGGGAGGCCTGTACAACTCAATGCCACTTTTGTTACTCACCCATGATAAAACAACCGTGGCCATTTGTGCCACAACTGTTTTGCTGGCTCTCACAGTTCACTTGTTGACAGACTGTAGACAGAGAGAAGCATGCAGAGTTAAGGTCTGCACACCACTTGCAACCACTGTCACTGTGTATGTTTGTATTGAGGCACATACAAAAGCCTGAACATACATAAAGCATTTGCATGTGTGTTTGCATAACAGTGTGGGTTTTTTCAGCTCAAAAAATGTTGGCCATGAATTGCATTCCTGTAAATTCAAATAAATTAGACACCATGGCAGTGTGCGTGTGTTCAAATTTCATGCATCACTTTTGTATGTAGCATGTATCACATGTTTACACATTTTCTTCAGTCACTTCCTCAACAAAGTTTTTCATTAACTACAAAGTTTTTTAAATTTGATCATTTTATGATGATTTATGGTTTTTGGTTTGCTGCATACTTTTTGTTCTAAGAATTGAGGACTTTCATTTCCTGTTCTATCCAATAAAAGTTGTATTATTATTTATTGTTATTTTATTATTAATAATAATTATAATTATTCTGATAATAATGATAGTAACAACAACAGTAATATAAATATACATTAATAAAGTTCTATATCAGCAGGGAGGCTTTCTTTATTACCTTCATTTGCATGTAAATTAAAGCTGTTCATGTAGCCGCAGGACCTCTGCATCTTTACAGTCTCCCTCACTCAGAAACACACACACACACACACACACACACACACACACACACACACACACACACACACACACACACACACACACACACACACACACACATATATATATATATATATATATATATATATATATATAGAGAGAGAGAGAGAGAGAGAGAGAGAGAGAGAGGCCTGTATAAGGAACATAACAAATCCTCTCCTCTCCCTCTCAGGCTAGCAGCAGCAGCAGACTGGAAGAAAACAGGTACGGGCAGAGGGCCATACAACTTGTCACAACATCTACCTTTGATTTTGACAAATTGATCTCAGCCTGCTGTTAGCCTCTGCTTTCTTTCCTTTTTCTTTTATAAGAATTAGGGAGGGCTTTCATTGGACAGGCTCTCCAAGAGGCAACCGTAGGCTAACTATGAAGCTCCAGATGACAGATGACCTCCAGGCTACAGGAAATAACTGGTTTCCTCTCCAAGATACTCGTTCTGTTTAATTTAGTCCAAAATAATTACACAGTGGACTGCTATCAGTAGCTGATAACACAGATCTAAGTTGTTTATATTTATATATTTCTAACAATATTTATTCTATATATTTTTATAGGTCTAACAAAACCCCTTCCTCCGAACAAAAAGTAATTATGGTTCATTTTACTTGTCAAATTAACCGGAGGTCATTTATCTGTTTTACTCAGCTGTTAGAAGAATGATAACAACACATTTCTTTGGATGAAAACAATAGCTAGATGGAGAACGAAGAAACTGAGGTTATGCTGGCCGAAAATGACCGTTTTCCTAACATTTATTTAGTTTAAACAAACACACTGTTTCTTATTTTATATACAAACGAGAAAACTTCAAACTTTCTTTATTTAATGATTTTTAAATGTACTCCAACAAAATGCAACGAAGAAGTAATTTAAAAACAAAACAAACTAAAGATTTTTCATGTGTGGGTTAGTATAACTGTTTCTGTTTGTTTCTTTGTTTTTTGGTTTTACATGGATTGTTTCTGGCGCTCAGTGATAAAGAGATGCGCGAATTGATGAAATGTAGGGAATATGGCATTGTGATAGTCATTTTCTTTGTATGATTTTTAACCATTTGCGTAAAGAAACGCCCTCCCTCTCACCTGCCTGATTTGTGCCGTTCTGTGTTCTCTTCGTGTGGCACGTAGGCCGTGCTTTGACCTGTCGATTTGCTGGTTGTCTCTCGGAGACGCACACAGGCGGGCTCACACTGCGTTTACCTTCAGCACCTTAGTATTTTTGTTGAAGGCTGTGCAGAGAACCGGCTGGTGAAATGGGTGATCACAGAAAGACGGAGAGGCAATTTCATGCTCTGTAACGCTTTGAACGGCGTGGTAGCGATGCGTCTTGCAGTGTAAATTCACCTCCTTTCCAAAGACCTATGAATATGGATTCAGTTGTCCCCACTCACTTGAACCAATGAGCTGCGACGTCCCCTTACCCCGAGCTTCTCCACAGACAGCCACACCTCCGTTTTATTTTATTAATTGAATATTCAGTTACACACACACATGCACACACAACTGGGTCAGTTCCAATATAAAAGTGTTTATTTGAAATTGTACATAATGTATTTCAAATAGTCTGACGCTGTTTGCCGAGTGTGTCAGGCCGCTTTACACCAGAGGGAATGGCGCACAGAAGCACTGTAGTAATCCTTGGGTCCGTTTAAGAGACCTTTAGCTCAGAAAGCACATTTAAAATGTTTGACTATTTCCCATTAAAGTGACCGCTACAGGTTCACACACATGGGGACGTTATAAAAATCCAATACAGGTCACACGTGGATTTGAATTTGATTTGATTTGATTATCTTTGTTCGTTTGTTTATTTATTTTTATTGATTTGCCGATTACATAAAAGTGCCACACAAAGAGAAGAGTGTGGGGAAGCTGCACAGGTTGTGTTTGTGTGAAGACGTTGTTGTTCAGTTTTAGCAGCACTTTTTTTATGTGCCAATAAAATATTTATTGAGGCTTTCTCTCAGAAGTTACAATTTTAACTTTTTTTTAATTATATTTTCTGTGTGGTTCCTCAAAGAGGATAATATCCATCACAGCCATGATTCATCCATTTAAATTAGATCCCACATATGTTTTCATTGTAACAGATTGCATATGATGTTTCTAACGGATTTCTTGTGTCTTTTGAACTGACAGGACCACGTTGTTCACATTTGCTACTCAAAATGTGTGCTGCGCCTTAATCAAACTGACCGTAGGATTAGTAAAGTACTTGTTTTAGAGGCGTATGGCTGTTGGAAGTGGTCAGCAGCGCGTTCCAGAACGAAAGCAAGCAACTACCATCAGTGAAGTAAAAATGCCCCAGAACATCAGCCGGTGTGCGCCTGTATGGCTGTGAGGAGGAATGGATGGGTAAGGGTACACTTCAGTCTTACATCAAGGGTGCTGTTGCTTTTACTGGTGTTTATTACCGTTTCTGAAAGTGTCTGTTTTTCAATAAAATCTTTGGTTTGGCGGTGGCAGGTCAGTCTGCTCGAATCCTCTGCTCTAGAGTCACCACGGAAGAGAAGCAGACGACGAAGAGGACAGCGGCGAACAATAGCTCGGTTCCGCTTCCCCATCCTCCACGTTAAATTAGATATTATATATTTACAATGTACAGATTGAGTGTAAGGACGAAGTCGGGTTCATCAGTCGCTGTCCTCCTTGTCCTCCTGGATGGTGGTGGTGGAATGGTTGTAAAGTCCCTGCGCCATCAGCTGAAGGGCCAGCCCGTTCTTGAAGCCACTGGCCTTTTTGATCTTGGCCCTTTTGTTCTGAAACCATATTTTGATCTGGGACTCGTTGAGGTTGAGCTCCTGGGCCAGAGACTGGCGCCGCTGCTCCGTGATGTAGCGATTCACTTGGAACTCTGTCTTCAGTCTCTGCAGCTGCTCGGCTGTGAAGGCCGTGCGTGGCCGTTTGTCCTCTTTGCCGCTTTTTGACTTTTTCAGTTTCCGTGTCCTTGGGCCTGCAGTAAGGGCGAAAGAAAAGAGCGGAAACATGAATATGCAGCGTGCGCAAAACAACAGCGCGCTAACAAAGGCCAATGAGAGCGCTAAATAATCCAGAGTAATAATTCGGTCAGCTCAAGCTATGGATACATGACAGCAATTCACTGAAATCACTGTTCACTTGATTTATTCTTCCTCTTATAATAATAATAATAATAATAATAATAATAATAATATAAGAGGAAGATAATATTAATTATTATTATTATTATTATTATTATTATTATTATTATTATTATTAGTTAATTTACAGAAAAACATTATGAGGCACGTGTCTGTATGGTGTTGTCTTAAGAGTTTCAGCGCGGTTACACACTCGTGATTACTGCTTACACGGATGACTACAACAGCCTCAGCCCTTGTCTGATTCTGATATCACTGCGAACACACGTACGCTTAGATGTTTATCACACAGTGATATTTCATCTAAATATTCGACAATAGGATCAGCCCTTTTTTTTGTTGTTTTAAGTGCCCAAATGCATGCGTTTACTGCCTTTTCTCTTTTTCCTTGTAAACGATGAAAACACTTATCCGGCCTAATAATGTCAGTTAGAACGGAAAGGTTGAGTTCACATTGAACAAAGTTACATTTATTAACAAGATGCCACACAAAGAATGACTGGTGTACGATTGACTTTTTAAAATAGTATAAAATGTAGGCTTTGAAATACTGAAGTCTACGAGACAAATAATATGGCTCTCTCTCTCTCTCTGTCTCTCTCTCTCTCACACACACACACACACACGCAAATATATATTAATTAGTGTGCACGTGTCTTCTAGCTATTTACATCTGCTCAGCGTCATAGTTGCATTAGTAAAATTTAAACACGCGCTTAATAAATTCAAAATATCTTCTGTAGAGAATAAAAGGCCCGCGAGGCTGTAAGACTTTATTTACCTT
>VUQR01035442.1:73323-93445 GCA_015108515.1 Hemichromis elongatus
TCCCAGAGATGCTGCGCACTTGTTGGACCTTTTGCCTTCACACTGCGGTCCATCACATCCCAAACTGTAGACACCAGGCCATTTGGTGCAGCACTCTACTACGGTCCTTCTTATTCAAATAGCCCTTACAGGTGTGTTTGGGGTCAGTTTGGGATCAGGAATGGGAAGAACAGCTACAGGCAGAAGATGAAGAACCAGTCTGGAGAGGCCTTAGAACCATCTCGGTCCACAAAGATCAAAACTCTCTGCCTGTGGGGGATGTGAGGTGGGCAAATGAACTGAATCATTTCTTTAACAGGTTTGATTCATCCAGGATGTAGTCTTCAACATCGGCTGCAGACTCTCCCACCCCCACTGCTGCTGTTCCATCTCTGACACCTCAGACACTTTACACCTCCTCTACACACCCTGCTCACTCCTCCCCACCCCCAACACACGGCTCCAGCCTGTCTCTCTCAGCCATCCAGGTTAGGAGGAAACTAAGGAGGATTGAAGCCAAGGCAGCAGGTCCAGATGGCATTAGCTCAAGGGTTGTCAGTTCCTGCACAGACCAAACGTGTGGAGTGATGGAGCGCATCTTTAACCTGAGCCTGAGGCTGGGCAGAGTCCCACAGCTCTGGAAAACCTCCTGTGTTGTACCAGTGCCAAAGATTCCACGTCCCAAGGACCTCAACAGTTACAGGCCGCTGGCTCTGACAACCCACCTGATGAAGACCCTGAAGTGGCTGGTCCTGGCACAGCTTTGGCCCCTAATGAGCTCATCACTGGATCCACTTCAGTTTGCCTATCAGTCTGACACCAGGGTGGATAATGCTATCATTCACCTCCTACATCATTCCCTCTCTCACCTGGAGACCACTGGGAGCACTGTGAGAATCATGTTCTTTGATTTCTCATGCGCCTTTAACGCCATTCTTCTCACAGTTCTGAAGGACAAGCTGGAGAACATAGGAGTAGACCATCACCTCACTACATGGATAATAGACTACCTAAATGACCGACCACAGTATGTGAGAACTTAGGGCTGTGTGTCAGACAGGTTCGTCCGCAGTACGGGGATCACAGAAGGAATGACAGTTCTGGCTCCGTTCCTCCTCACCATCTACACTTCAGACTTCTCCCACAACTCCACCCAGTGCTTCCTTCAGAAGTTCTCTGATGACTCTCCGTAGTCAGCCTCATCACTGATGGGGATGACAAGAAGTACAGAGAAGTTACCCATGACTTTGTGGACTGGAGCCAGCAGAACAACTCCAAATCAACATTAGTAAAACCAAGGAGTTGGTGGTAGACTTCCGCAGACACAAACATTCTCCACTGCAACCACTAAACACCCAAGGTATGGACATGGAGGCTGTGGATAGCTACAGGTACCTTAGTGTTCATAAACTGTACTGGACTCATAATTCAGATGCTTTCTACAGGAAAAGGCAGAGCAGGCTGTACCTGCTGTGGAGGCTCAGGTCTTTTGGAGTGAAGGGCCCACTCCTGACCTTCTATGATTCTGTGGTGGCCTCAGTCATCTTTTACGGTGTGGTGTGCTGGGGCGGCAGCATCTCTGCTGAGGACAGGAACAGACTGAACAGGCTGATCTGAAGGGCCAGCTCTGTTCTAGGATGCCCTCTGGACCCTGGGAACTTAAGGGTCTTATGTAGTGTCTTTACTGTTCCTATGAATACGGTCTTCTGGACAGAGATCTTGGATGTTGTTCCTGGGATGTGCTGGATCTGCAAGAGGGTATTTATGAGCTGCGCTGCCATCTCTTCTCAGACAATTTGCCAAATTACCCATGTTGGTAACAGTCTCTCTCTTTTCCATATTCTATGACCAACATTGTGTACTTACCATGTTCTCTTTGTGCTATAATTTCCTTGTCATGCCACTGCTCTGCTCCTAATTCTCTCAGATGCTGGTCATTACTAACTGGATTCATGCCACCATTGCTCCATGATTTGTCTCTCTGGAAAGATCTCTTCATCACACACACCTGTCTGGCCTCCTGCCACTGGTCCTCATAGAAACCTTGGAACTCAGGTCAGCCCATCATCACTGCACTCTCCCTTCCACATCGCTCTGGACCTTCACCTGTCCCCTCCAAGCCTTAACAGCTCTGCTTGCCAAATAAGCCACATTCATCTCTTCCCCTTTTGGCTTTTAGCTTTTGGCTCTTGACAAAGGCGGTCACACTTTATCATGTCCTTGTCTAGTCTACATCTACTTTTCTCGCTTTACTCTGGAAGAGTCTCACTGTCTGGTCCCTGAATGCAATTGACACCCTCTTCTCAACACCTGGGTTTGGGAGAGCCCGAGTGTCCTGGAGGGACATTTCCTGCTGGATACACAATGGACGGGTGGAGGAACTGGAGGGTCGTGTGCCTGGCAGGACTGTCATTTGAGGACACTGAAGACATCTACCTTTTTAGAACCATGATAACAGGGTTCTTGCTGATTGGAAATGGCTTGGCCCTGACTTATCGAAGATTAAAGAAAGCGGAAATGGCTGTTGAAATCCCCACAGGGCTGCCTGCTGTGATGATTGGAATGATGGAGCGAGCTATGGCTTCTCAAAATGGGCTCACTGAACGCAGCACAGATAAGATCTTGGAGAGGCTCACGTGAACACTCAGACTATGCTCTCTGAGCACAAATTTGATAACGTCTTGGAGAGGCTCACAGTTCTTCAACGGGAGATTGAGGGAACAGTGACGGACATTTAGATCAACTGTAAAAATTGACATGGAGTTGTTCGCACTAAAGAAAAGAACACTACCATTATTTCATGCAGCAACCATGTCAGTGTCAGTTGCGGTCTCAAGGCTGGAGCTGTACAAGAACAAATTTCTCCCTCATAACAAACTGTTTAGACTGTGTGTTCCTATCCCATGCTCTCCTCCAAGACCACCTGCACTGCAAAAATTTAAAATCTTACCAAGTATATTTGTCATATTTCTAGTCAAAATATCTCATTAACCTTAAAATAAGACACATTTAACTACAAAGTAGCATTTCAGTGAGATATATGAACTTGTTTTTAGACAGTGCAACTTAAAATTGGAAAATTTTTACTTGTTCAATTGGCAGATTTTTGCACTTATTTCAAGCGAAAACTATCTTGTATTACTCAGTGACATAATGCTTTCCCTAGCTGCTTACCCAAACCATAACCATAACCTGATTGTAACCCTGACACTAAAACCACATGTTGAGTCTTAAAAACGGTCCTCACAAGGGCTGTCCGTCCCCACAAGTATAGTAAACTTCCAATTTTTGGTCCCCACAAAGATGTTAATACCCATCTCCACACACACACAGACTCACACACACACACATGCTCGTTCTGCTATCTTAGTGAGGACCTTCATTGACATAATGCTTTCACTAGCCCCTTACCCTAACCATTAAAAATGAATGCCTAACCCTGACCCTTACCCTAAATCTAACCATAACCTAAATGTAACCTTGACACTAAAACCCAATTTTGAGCCTCAAAAATGCCTTCAAATTTGTGAGTACCGGATTTTGTGTCCTCACAAGTGACTGTTGGTCCTCACAAGAATAGTAGAATGCAGATTTTGGTCCTCACAAAGATAGCAAGACAGGAACACACACACACACACACACACACACACACACACACACACACACACACACACACACACACACACACACACACACACACACACACACACACATACACATTAATATATTTAAACATATAGGTATGACAAAATGCAAATATCATTATAATATCAACTTTTCATATTTTTGTATTTCATGGATGAACTGTCCATCATGTAGAGTCTGAGTGGGGTTTTAAGACCTTGCTGTCGGGTATGTACGTTATTGCAAACCAATATTTTCAAAACTTAATTTCTTTTACTGTTTTGTAAGACCTTCTATCCAGCTTTCTCATGTTGTTTAGCAGTCACATTAAACTATATTTTAGTTAACTCAGCAACAAATCAGATAATTTTACTTCCTCTTTTTCAGTCAGTTCCCCTGTGAGCTCTTTCGTACAAAGCTTATTTTGCAATCTGGGGAAAGAAGTGTCCTCTTTTACTTACCACATATGCTAAAAGAGGCTCAGTAGGAAGTGAAGGTGATTCTGGGCTATAGGAGGAATAGAGATGGCAATGAACCGGACAAGGAATAAGGTTACATTCACTCAGAGTAACCCACTGTTTGGCATGTCACTGAGCAGCAGTGATCTCTACAATGACCAGCCTGATGGTAAGTGCTAAGACAACGAGTGTTACTTCTCTCAAAGAAATTGTGTTGAAATTTGGATAATAGTTAGCCAACCTGAAAAATCAATCTGTTAACATGTCTCGTGTTAAAATGAACGTGAAAGCTTGAATCCCTGATTGTTTTACTTTTCAATTTCAAAACTAAGGTGTTATAGTTTCTGAAAATGTGCCTAAACCTATCCATAACCCTTAACTGGCCACCAACAGTCTCTAAAGATGGAGGCTGCATACTATGTGAAAATGCCAATTAAGAGATATTATTTTCTTTCTGGTGGGTTGCAACCTCTTAATAATCCATATATAAGCTGCCCCTAAAAAAAAACAAAACCTCAATGGAAACATTGCATCATTTACCAAAAATTATTTTGTACTATATTATAGTAACCAAAAATTACTTATAAAGTAACAAACACTGAACCACCATGAAAGCCAGTTTCAACCTTGATGCGACCAAGGAAAAGTTTAGACTGAATAAAACTTAAACAGTGGAGTTAAGTGACACAGACCATATTAGACTTGATGACAAAAAAATCAACTTCCTTAATTGTTGCTGACATTGGCAAAAGACAAAAGAACACTGATAAAGTGTTTTGTTGGCTGTTTTATCTACACAGTTTATTAAGATTATATCACTCCTGAAATAAAAAGGAAAAAAAAAAACTCTTTCTGAAATGAACATTTGCTGTCACTCTTTAATCTGGGACAGACTGAAATGGCAAACTTTACCAGCAGGTGGTGGCAGTGTGTCATATTTTCTTTCATTGACAGCAAGTCTTTAACAATTTGAATTAAAAAAAAAGGCAAATAAAGAAAATGAAATAAAAGAAAATTCATTATAAAAACTTTTTTCAAAATAGTTCTTCATATGCGAACTTTGGAAAAGCACTTTATGGTCCAATAAACAGAGCTTTTAAAACACCAATGTTATGAACATGCATAAAAACTCAAAATGAGATCATTTCAAAAGTTATCTCATTGGTTATCTCTTTGGCTTTTCTTAAACCACCTAATAGTGGTAATTTGGGTACTAAATGCTTGAATCCAGCCTCGTGCTTTGATGACAAGCTGGAAATAGAAAATGTTGGAAGTACTGAAAGTAAAGTGACAGGTAAAAGTTCCTGTGTTTGGTTTGTGCAGTGTATATACTGGCATTGATTTTATTTATTTATTTATTGACTGATTTATTTGCAGAACAGTTAAAACATTTAGTTAATTTTAGTAAGAAGAACTTTCTAAAGTGTCAGACTCACATATGAATATATATAGACAGGAGAGTAAATTAACAGGTATTTCTGTCGTAATCACTTTGTGACAGTGTAAGCTAAAGTGTAAACTCATCTTCAATCCAATGTTTATCCAATTGTTTCTTGGTTTTTGCTTCACAAATGTATAAAAATATTTGTAAGAGCTGAATAAAAAGCTTAATTTGTTTGTCCTGAAATGACAGTCTGAAAAAGTAATATAGATGCAAAAGATTGATCTGATTCTAATCAGTGTTTGGTCTTTGAAATCAAAATTCCCGTTTGTGTTTCAGATCTGAAGCAGTCCAAACCCAGGGAACGATGGTGTTTTAATGTCATAGTTATTTACCTCATCTTGCAGACGGCCCTTAATGTGTTTCTTCTTTATAAAGGTACAGCTGCATATCATCTCATTTCACAGCTATATAGAAAGGAATCAAGCTCTATTCTATGCATATTTTCTTTCAAAAACAACACATCAAATATTTTAATAATAAGTAACACTATAAAATAATGTCACACTATTGATTAGAAAATCTTTAATTCACCATTACATTTTTATTCCCTGGTATGTAATTCATAAATACAGATATAAATGTTTATTCTTGATAATAAGCTCATCTTGAGATGTTCATTGTATAAATAATAAATCAAAATAAGTGATTAACAAAGGATTCAGATGCACATGATTAAGATATGAGTTAAATGTTTGTGTGCATTTTCAGACTTTTATAAATACTTAAATAAACAATTTTATAATGTAAAGACCGTAAACCAAGTGTTCATCATATTAAACTGAAAATGCAACAGAAAGTCCACTGGTTTGTATTAGTTAGCTTCAAACAGGCTCAGTTCCAAAGTGCTCCTGAACTAAATAGAATAGTCCGCATATCCATTGCTGTGCATTCACACAGTTAACTCAGATGAAATGAACAAAGCAGTGCATGGCCTCCTTCTGCTTTTTATACCATGAACGCTCACAGCAGCTCCTCAGAGTAAGGAGGTGATCAGGTTAAGATGTGGTTCTCTGTCATCAAGGAAAATCCCAAATCAATTGTCATTCCCATGGAATGTTAAAATCCTCACTCTGTAAAAAAGGGAGCCCAAAAAATAGATTCACAGTACCATTGACAGAGAGCTGGGGAGTGGCTGCAACCATTGTAGGATGGTGAAGTATATGCCCTTAGGCCCCTTTCTCCATTCAAGATGCTCTTTCACTTTTCACGTAATGGATTCAAGGCCATTGATCAAATTGATCAATGGTCACTGATCAGTAGTTGGTGATCAGTCGACATGACAATTTGCCCATTGTCATCGTCAGCGGTGGTATTTTCAGCCATTATGCAAATGTACTATTGCACTGAAACCTGCAGTCAGCTGAGACCTAAAGGTCACTTGGATGATGATGTAATGTTTCTCCCACTGAAAACGTCACATCCAGACGAACAGAATCAACTTTATGATTTCCTTAGCTGGATGATTGAGCATGGAACATGATGTAGAACAGAGGTGTTACTGCATTATATCGATAAATACCAATATTTAATGACCATAATGAAAAAATAAAATAAAACAGAAAAGAATTCTCAGAATAGAGACCCTAGTAGAGTAGAGACCCTACAATGATACAAAAACAGCTTAGCTAATCCTAGCACGGTTATTCCTGACACAAACTTTTATGAATCGGGGACCAACACAGAAAGGTCTGGAACCAGCTTTGTGTTTAAAAAGCCAGAGTCTCTGACCCAGAGGAGTCTTACCCAATAGGCAAACACGACCAGCTCTAAAGGCCACCCGATGTCTATCCTGCTTTCTCTCAAGGCTTTTGCCAGGTTGGCTGTCTGGTCAAGCTCTCCACTCCGTCACACCCGTTATCAGCAGCTCTCCTCTAATGCACTTGGCAAAAAACTGGGTTAAACTTAGTGGCCTGAAAAACTAGGAACCCTCAAGGGTCTAATCTTTATTTTAGTCTTAATTAAAAAGGTAGAGTAACGTAATGCAAGAATCTTTTGAGTGATGTAATAATCAACGATGTTACACTGGAGCAGGTGGGGGGTGAAGCCAAATTGGTGAAAGATGAGAGAAGAAAGCAAAGAAACAGAAAACGAAAAGGGGGAGATAAAAGAGAGACGAATCAGGGTGGGAGAAAAATTCAAGGGCGAAGTAAACAGACACGGTGGGTCTCCATCAGCTGCTTCTGTAACAAAGCACACTCAAATGATACACAGCACCAAAACGACAATACACAAGGAGGTAGACAAACGAATAAAACATTTTGTGTGTGTGAGGGAGAGAGACAGAGAGGATTTGATCCCTCTGGCGTCTCTCCTGAAATTTCCAACTGTGAACTCTTAGATCTAATCTTTTGAACTGCTCATCTCGCAGAAGACAAAGGCAAGAACAACTTATCTCCTCTACACACATGTTAATATCTTACCATCTTTTTTTCCTCCTTCACTCTGGACATCACATATTCAGACATGACTCCTGGCCTCACCTATTGTTGTTGACATCTAATCACCTGATACCTCACCATCCTCTTTTCACCCTCTCTCTATCTGACTTTTCCACATACATGATTTTAAACAAAGTTTGTTTCTAAAGTCATTGCATCATTACATTTTCTTGTTATAATGGTTAAATTCATGCCTGATTATATTCTGATCAGTATTAAGTATAATTAAACTATCAGCAAAGTCACATCTGTTCACCCGTTGTAACACTTACCACAATCTCTCTTATTCACAATCATATATAATGTTGGGTTGGCAACACATTTCTTATCTTTCACATTCCTGCAGCCACACACAGATACCATTCTACCAAGGCTGAAGCTGCACACAAAATCCAAACATTAGAATAAATTTCATTATTCAAATAATTTTTCAATCTCTATCCCTGCTCCATCTTTGTTAATCAGTTATTTAGACGTCATAAATGATAGAGTAACCATGTTATAAATGAGCATATTAATCAAGAACTTTTTATTTGTTTTTATTGAGGAGTATTGGTTTATAAGTGATGAATTAAGCACTTACTAATACCTGCATTAGTAAGGTTAGGGTGACATCACTATGATGTGTTACCCATTAGCATACATGGGAAGAAAGTGTAGTTATTACTAAATCATAGGTGTTCATTTCTGTTGGTTCCAGTGTTCACATTGGAGGCTTCACTGGTCAGCGCCAAATCAGAGAAGCAAACATCCAATGATGAGTCTCATGATTATGAAAACTTCCAAACTCTCATACACAACAACAGTCAAGAAACCAAGACCCTGAGACACCACCTGTGGACCCTGGAGAGCCAGGTACTCTTCTTGTTTATATATAATGTGACAATGGGCCAATGACACAAAGGATATTGCATCTAACCACAAGTCTAAAGATTGTAGGATTGACCCATAGCTGGCATGATCTTTCATGTGTGGCTCTGGTGGAGTGGATCAATCGTGGCCTCCTGTTGTCCTGGGCAACATGTTGATCCCTAGATTGATGTATTCACTGGCATGTGAGTGTGTGAATGTTAGTGCTATGGGAAGATTTGGTGACTGAGACTTAGAGTGGGAAGTGCTCTAAATGCAGAGCTTATGTAGAAAGGTACTATTAAAGAAGCAGTCCATCACTGAATATACAGCATCTGGAAAGTATTCAAAAACTCAATACCCCATAATGACAGAGTGAAAAACAGTTGCTTAAAATTCTTGTAAATTTGTTAAAAGTGGCTTTATTCAGGGAGGTGACCACACATCAGATGGTCACTCGGACAGAGACCCAGCTTTGATTTGTGGAGAGCAGAAAACCTTTCAGAAGCCAACCACCAATCAGGCGTGTATGGTAGTTTGGCCAGACAGAAGCCACACCTCAATAAAACGCACATGACAGCACACCTCAACCATGAGTGACAGATTTCTCTAATCTGATGAAGATTGAACTCTTTGGCCAAGTGTCATGTAAGGAGACAACCAGTTACTGCTAATACCATCCCTACAGTGGAGCATGGTGGTGACAGCATCATGCTGTGGGGATGATCTCTGGAGACAGAAGAAGAAGAGAGCGAAAAAAAGCAAAACAGGTCACCTAACATGGAGTCAGCTGGCGAGACACGGGGACCGTAACAGAAACCCAGAAACAGGTGTGCCAAGCTTGTAGCAGCATGCTAAAAACAAGCAAACTCAAGGCTCTAAGTGCTGCCAGAGCTTCGTCAACAAAGTATTAAGCAAAGGCATATTGTATGTTTTATATTTAATAAATAAGAATTTTAACCCTCCTATGTTCACTTCGTCACCATGGAGTATTGTGTGTCGTATTTTGTAGTGACTGCAGTGGTGGAGCACATCATTGTAAGGTTGGTGTTTAGACCCCAGCTGCTCCCAGTTGGCTTGCCAATTATCTTTGGGCATAATATGAACGCCAAGTTGCTCTCTGATGCATCCGAGGATAAATGTTTGTGAATGTTACATAGAAAGCACGTACTTGGAAAAAGCACTATGAATAGAGGAGTGAGCGCTTTGAGTGCTCAGGCAGAGTATAAAACCACTAATCTTATTCAGATGATGATGAGCAGCCTTGCTCCTCTCCACCCGCCTGTCTCACACACACACAGCAAGCCAGGGACAAGCATCATAGTCGTAACAAAGTCTAG
Organism: Hemichromis elongatus; assembly: GCA_015108515.1. Classification (NCBI taxonomy): domain Eukaryota; kingdom Metazoa; phylum Chordata; class Actinopteri; order Cichliformes; family Cichlidae; genus Hemichromis; species Hemichromis elongatus. The sequence continues at coordinate 83,456 of VUQR01035442.1, forward strand.
ATGAAAAAGTCGGGCATTAAAATAATTTCATTGCTCAAACTACATTTTCTCACTCACTTTATTGATTAAGTTAACTTGATTATACTTGATTATAAGTGATACAGAGTGCTATAACAGAGCTCATCTCTGTGCTTTAGCTAGTAGTGAATCATTTTTTATTCCTAATCAAAGATATTAAGTATAAGTCTGATTAATATGTAAACTGAGAAATGAGTTGAGTAATGATTATTATTCAAATGTCTGGATTTTGTGTGCATAGACATGACCCAGCTTCAGCTTTGGTAGATGAGTATCTGAGTGTGGCGGCAGGAATGTGAAAGATAAGAAATGTGCTGCCAAGCCGACGTTGTGTTCTGAATGATTGTGAATAAGAGAAATGGTCTGTTGTAAGGGTTGAACGGAGAACCGTAAATCAGTCATCAATTTGCTGACAGTTTAATTATGTTAAATACTGATCAGAATATAATCAGATATGAGTTTAACAAATACAGTGAATAAGAAAATATAATGATGTAATGACTCTAGAAGGAAAATTTAATTTGAATCACGTTTGTGGTAAAGCCAGACAGATAGGTGGTGAGGTATGGCTAGACACTGGCTGATTAGATGTCAACAGCAGCGATTGGACGTCACAATGTGTGAGACTGGGAGTGGAATCTCAGAATTTGTGACAACAGAAGTCAGATAGAGAGGGTGAAAAGCAGAGGATGGTGAGGTATCAGGTGATTAGATGTCAACAACAATGGGTGAGGCCAGGAGTCATGTCTGAATATGTGATGTCCAGAGTGAAGGAGGAAGAAAAGATGGTAAGATCTTAACGAGTGTAGAGGAGATAAGTTGTTTGTTCCTTTGTCTTCTCTGAGATGAGCAGTTTAAAAGGGAGGTGGCGCTAGTGTCCAGCAGCCTCGCCTCTGTCAGTGCGCCCCAGGGCAGCTGTGGCTACAATGTAGCTTGCCATCACCAGTGTGTGAATGTGTGGATGACTGAAATGTAAAGCGCTTTGGGGTCCTTAGGGATTAGTAAAGTGCTAAATATATACAGACCATTTACCATTTAAAAGATTAGATTATATTTAAATATAATAATTAAGGTAGCACTTTCTATTACCGCTCGGTAATAGAGTGGTAATAGTAGGGTAACAAGAAATAAATAAGAATGTATCAATTACCAGTGGTAGTTTCTGGGTAATAAGCAGGAAACAGCTTGTTTCCATTTAATAACACATTAATAACCATCATATCTATTGTATAACGTATAATACAAAGACAGCATAAAGACTGTCAGTTATTGTCAGTGTCAGAATGGAAATCAGTCAGGACAAATCCTACACATCTGCTGACATCTTGTTGAATAGAGTTGTGTGAATCCACAAAGAGCAGCAGTAGCTTATTACAGCTTGTACATTAAGAAAATCTACTGGACCTCCAGATCTATTATAGAAAGTCTTATATGTTGTGATTCATTTCCCCACAATGAGCCATTCACTGTCTTTAGGGTTCCCCCATCCCACTTTCACTCTTGACTTTACTCATTTTCCTGTTTAGAGGCAATGTCACCCTCACAATGCGAGTCCTCCAAGAAGCTTAAGAAGAACTCATTTGCATTTACACACTACAGGTGTGTAGTTTCTGGTGGTGTCTTATCTTTCTGGGCACATTTGGACCCCATTCCTTATTTCACATAATGGTATGAGCCCAGTCTGTCCTTGCAAGTGATTGGCTGGATGGTGAGCCCGTGAAAATAAAGTCCCACCCGTGCTTGCATGGATTCAGTTGCCACATTAAAAATTGACATATGAAATTTTCTCACGGCCCGGATATAATTGTTTGAACCTCCTGCATTGTCTAACATTAATCGTAGCCTACAGTTATTAGAGAATGGTAAGATTACCATCAAAGTGTTATTCCACCTGGATCTCTATATTCAGAATATACAGAAATTAGTTTAAATACAGTATAATTATAATGTGGATGTGCAACCATTGTGTTCCCCAATCTGGAGCTGAGTACTGGATGTACACATTTGTAAATAAGTGTACTCAAATTGCTTTGTGTTCAAATTCAACAACAGTAAGTGGCAGCCCTCTAAAATCCTTACCCATAAAACTTATTTATCTATAACAATTCCTTTTAAAAAAAGTTTAAAGTGTTTCCATGTTTTTACACTTTAACATGACAATCACATATTTTAACAGATTAAAAGCCTGTGTGGTGATGAAGGTCAGCTGGACAAACTGAAGACTGAGCTGATCCTGCTCAATACCACCACCCATAACCTGGAAGGCCAGCTAACAGTCATCAGCTTCAAGTCAGGTCTGTGCATGTGTTTATGTACATGACAATAGAATAAAGCAGCAATTATCACACAGGGCATTTTCTGATTTCAAGCTTTAGAACCACATCATTGTTAATCAGACATAACTGAGGTTATTGTACTCTGTCCTAAAAATCTTAGAAATGTGGTGTCTAACCAGATATTATTACTTAAATTGCTCTACGTTACCAAGACTGAGGAATTTTTTTGAAACATTTCTGACCAAGAAATATCCTTTAGCATTTAGCACATTAAACAGATATGTAGGGGTGCCGTCATTCGTTTGGTAAAATTAGAAGCATCATGTCTCAGAGTGATGCCCAAAAGCTAATACTTCTATTGCAATACATTATTATCAGGTCACTCTAAACACTCCTGGAAAAGCCTTCAGTTCATCCAGATGGGAACTAGAAAGAGAGACAATATTTTTCTTCACATGCAAATTGAATAATTGTGCCCTGCTAAAAGAATTTCTAGTAAATTTTTAAAAATAGAATGGAAGGCAGAGCCTTCAGCTATAAGACCCCTGTCCTATGGACCAGCCACCAGTTTTTTGATTCTCCGGCTGGTGAGGTCCCTCGCGCCTCTCGGCCTCCACCTCCGGCTGATAAGGTCCCCACCTGCAAGACCCCCCCCCCCAGAGCATTAGAGCCCCAGGAGGACCAGAGCAGGGACAATGGCTGTCCTGGACCTGGAGGGGGAGCCAGCCAGCAACCACAGGCCAGACAAGGCCGCCTGCTCCGCTGGCAGCTGGCTGTGCCAAAGCAAGGACCAAGACCCTCCACCCCCTAGCAGGGTCCTGAAAGAGGCAGGGGGGCTAGGTCCCGACACCCAGAACCACCAATTCACCACCAGGTGGTGACACCAGACACTGGCAGAGAGTGTGGTGTGGAGAAATAGGCCCCCACACCTGGGGGAGTCTGACATGTTCTAAAAGAGGTGGATTCTAAGACCTAACCAGACACATGGACATAAAAAAACAGGCACACACAGACACAAACATACATTCCCACCCTCACGCACATATATATAAATACTCTCACACTTGCCCAACATGGAGACACTCAAATGAATGCAGTACACACATGCACACTCACACTCCACATACACATACTAATCTACCAGGTCCAGACACCATTGCCTCGAGGGGGGCAATCCACTCCCAGACCCATGGGATGGTACCCTTTAAAACAACAAACAACAAAAAACAAGCTTGAAACTAATCAATGCAACTGAATGTCTTGGAACAACAGTTATTATGCAGGAACGATACCTCATTTATGCAGTACTTTCTAAAGTTTATCAAACATAGCAGTTTATTTATGTATGTGTTCTCAGGACCCCCAGGTCCTCCAGGCACCAATGGACATCCAGGTTTACCAGGAGAAAAAGGCAGCAAAGGTGAGGTCAAAGTTAAAGACGCTGTAATTGATGCGTTTATATTAGCAACGTGACATAAATCTGCCAATGTGAAATGTCATGTTCATTAATTTTTCATTTCTTAGTGTTGTAAAAATAATTACCAATTGCTAATTACCAACTAGCGTTGGAACGGCTTTTAAAGCAGCTGTCAAGGCCAAATATAATGACCTGATGACAGAATCATTCAGAAAACCAGCGTCATGTCTGTATTTTTTTATTTTATTTAAAGTCTAAAACCTGCTTTGGTACAGAAATTAGAACTAAAGTTTCAACTGTAAAAACTTCCTTCCTTATAAGATTTTATGGGGGTTGTGTTGCAGCATTAGCTTTCAGCTGCTGCTCTGGCAATGATCCCAGCATTGATGACGCATCATCTCCTGTCAAAAGGCTGATGAGACCTGGTTGATGGATGAGCTGCAGCCATTATTTCACATACCTTCACAATGTAGCGCACTGACATTTGCTGCATGAAATCTCTATCAGGGCTGGACTTTTACTCACGCTGACGAATGACCCAGGCCTATGCAGATAGATCAAACTCCACGTGCCCTCAAGCGCTCTGCTTAAAACAAAAGTCCCTGATCAAACTTATATTTTATGATAATTACATGTAGTTTTTTTTTTGTGGTTAATTGCTGGCTAATTTGCATGTAAAACACTTGGCTCTAGACAAGGACACTAAGGGCATATTTTGCTGATTCACTTACATCTTGACATCTTGACCCAGTCCTCACATAAAGATTCTTAGCTAATCACAAATTAAATTCAGTTTTTATCTTAATCCATTGCAGTTATCTTGATGCATTTCATTATGTAAAGAGTAGTGCTGAACTCATATGGATGAACAAACAATTTGCAGAGAACTAAGACGAAGCAAACTCAGGCAGCTGCTGTGACCAGTTGTGGGGGAAAGCGTGTGTGTTACCCAGTAGGCAAACAGAGCTTAGATGGCACCAGAGAGGAAACTCCTGCAGCTCTAACAGCTTCACGGTCCTCCAGATGTTGATCATGCTTCCTCTGAAGGTTTGGTTGCCAGCTTGGCCCAAGATCTTAACGAGTGTAGAGGAGATAAGTTGTTTGTTCAAATCAATCAAACCCATTTCTAACAGCTCTCCTCTAAATCTGTGCACTTGGTAACTACTGGGTTTCATTTAGTGACTTGGAATACTAGAACTCAAGGACCGGTTAATTTTAAGGCTAGATGATGTCATAATAATCCACAGGTTTTTAGCTTATAGTTTCATTTGTCCACAAATCAGCCATTGCTGATTTTGAGAGGAGAGAGGTTGAGGAGAGAACGGGCACATTCAGGCCTGAAGAAAAGTATTTATTTCTGTTCTGTGTTCATATAATCCAGTAAAAAGGGAGCCAAGTCCTTGGAAGTTGTAATCCAGCAATGGAACAATGGAAATCCAAATTGTATAAGCTAACAAGGCAAAAATGTGCAGGAAAAAAGCTTTCTATTTTAATATTAAAATTTTATGCATTTTATGAAAATGTAATGTGGAATAATAGTCACAGTCATAGGTAACTTGACCTATGACTTGTCATTAAATATTATAATCCATTATGAAATGACATACCTGTGTGTTTCTTTCCAGGAGACCATGGAGATAACGGCATTCCAGGACCCAAGGGTGAAAGGGGAGACAAAGGAGAACCAGGAGGGCCAGGTACTGAAAAAAATGGGAGATTTTAATATGCTTTTGTCAGCCCTACAGTCCACTCTGTGGCAGTAAGAGCTGGTCATTCTCTAAAATCCTATGAAAGTTGCTTCAATGCATCCTTTACAACCATCTTTGATATAGGGAAGACTGGCAAATCCTTTATCAATCTCACAATTCAAAGCATGACCCCAGTGCAACCTTGGGAACCGGAACGGGTGCCACTCCCACCCAAGGAGTAGGTACGGGTGCAGGCTGGGTCATGACTGCCCTCACCTTGGGAGCCTGGACTGGCACAAGTGATGTCCTGGTGTCTGCTGTCCCCACCTGAGGAACAGGTACTGGTGCGGGAACCAGCGGGGCCCTAGCCGGCCTGGGACAAAGAACAGGGAGTGGCTGAACCCCAGCCACCCAAACCTGAGGCACTGGTACGGGTGCAGGGGTAAGCAGGAACCCAGCTGCCCTGGGAGCTCGAGGGGAGCTGGTGCCAGCTGGGTCCTAGCCACCTTCCCTCGAGGAACTGGTACAGGTGCAGGGAATGATGGGACCTTAACCATCTCCACCTGTACTGACTTAGTTACACCAATGATTCTTTCGGGCTGTGCTGCTCCATAGACCTTTTCTGAATGGGAAGCAGGAAGCACAAAAATAAGTCTTACAGAATACAGGCCGTGAATAAATGTAAATAGTGTTACGCAGTCTTTTGAACAGTAGTTCCATACACAGAATCCTCATGCACAGTATTATTTAGCCAGTTCAGAAGCACAAATGTATGTTTGGGCTCCTGAAAAAAAAACAAAAAAAACGAGCTGTTTATTGTGGTTGATAATAAACACGAACGAAACAGAGAACCAAAGAACTGACCATAAAGAACTTAAACTGGGAGAACTAAAAATGGTAAATGGACTGGTTCTTATACTCAAAGCGCTTTACACAACTCACTCATTCACCCAATCGCAACCACACAAGTTTTTAGTGCATACTGGACGTCTCATCATGTGACGTCTGACCTTGCATCCATTGTGACATCTAATCACTGTAGTTGATAATTAATCAGCTGATGTCCTCTCTGTGACCTTACTTTAACATGATTTAAAACATAGTTTAAACTGTAAAATTACTTCATTATATTTTCTTAGTTTTTATGTTGTACTTAACATGACAAAAATTCCATCACAATATTCAGTCACATATGAATATACTTCACTTTGTCTCGTTTATTAATCCCATTTATCGTCAGTTACATTTAATTTTAGCTCAATGCCACATAATCATATTTCAACGTGATTTTCTCTTCAGCCCTCTGTGTTCAGTCACAATACACTCCCAACTTCCCGACACAGGCACACAGCCTGCACACATGCTCCAATGAGACAATCAGTATACATTTTCTTATTCCTTATATGGACTAACCTTATACCTGATTATATTCAGATCAGTTTAAAACAGTTTCGCATTATTAAGTATTAGCAAAATCAAATATGAATTATGATTCTGTCTTTCATAATTACAACATACTTAATACCATTTCTGTTATTCAGAATATTGTATAATGAAGGGTCGATGACACATTTCTTATCCTACTACTCACAGACACTAACCTGACAGGATGGAACCTGAATCATGTCTATCCATCGTCCTCTTCTGCTTATCCTTGGGTGGGGGTGGGGGTGGAGCCTATCCCAGCTACCACAGGGCCAATAATGTCTACACACACAGACTCAAACTGCATCTCTCATTCAACATATTAATTAGACATATTCAATGCAATACTTTATTGTTCCACAAGAGGGACTAGAAAGCAGAGAAAATAGACAGATGGTTCAGTTTTTGTCTCATCTGGCCATACCTTTTCTCCAGAAGGCATTTGATTTATTCATTGTGAGCAGCTGCCAAGACCATCAGTTAAAACAAGTATCTAAGTATGTTATTTGGATGTGTCACCACTTTGGTGGTCTTCTGAATCGTGATGCCAAGTGTCACCCGTAGATGATGGAAATTGGTTAGCATGTCTTTTGTTAATTTGCATTAGTGAAATTAAAATTTGCTCATATAAAAGTTAAACAGATGTTTAAGATCACCATTCTAACTGTGTGTTCTTTTCTTTACAAATGCAGGTCCTAGGGGTCCACCTGGGGATCAAGGACTAGGTGCAAAAGGAGAGAAAGGCGAACCTGGCACCCCAGGTAACATTTTTGGTTAACTTCATTGCAGCAGTGTTGAGGATTCACTCACACTTAGACTGAAGCAAATTTATTATACACAAGATATTGTTTCCTGATTTGGTTTCACTAAACTCAAAACTTGCAATCACATTCAGCAGTATAATGTTCATCTCAGGTTTTGTGCTATTCAAAACATTGGTTCATACATTGGTATGAACCAATGTATGAACAATAATAAAGACGGGGTTAATGTGTCGCACCTTATAATCCCCCCTAAAAATTAAAATGAAAAGTAATCCACAAACAGCTGTGGCATGAACGTAGATCTGGTTCGATGGTGTCCTGGGCGATATGTTCCCAGGACCGACTGCACCAGCATAGGGGCTACAATGGTTTTCATCCAAATCCCTAATGACAGTTAGGGGGCCATTGCCTGGGCCAGGTGTGTCGAACTCCTTTTATTGCAATTTCATATTTAAGACGCTTTTTCCAAATGTCTTCTTTTGATGTTGGTTTGGTAATTTTTGGTCAGAGCGATGAACCCTGCAGTTTCACCATCTGTGAGACATCTGCTTTCATTCATGCTTTCAGTTTACATCTTACACCTGCTCTTTAATTATTTGGTTTTTTAGCTGCTTGGTCGTTGTTGAAATTGTTTTGTAAGCTTTTAGCTAAGATTCTGACCTTTCTTTGGATACCACACATCACATTTAAATAACAGATGTGGCCATACATCCTGTTAAACCAGATGTTCTCCATCTCTTACCCAGTACCAGGGGTATTGGGATTCATCAGTTTAATTATTTATTGCTTAATTACTTTGTGTGGTATAAACAGCCATAAGGAATGTTTTTATCAGTAGGAAAAACTTTAAAACTTATAAAAGTCTAAAATTTCTGCTTGCTCTTTTGTTTGTGGTGAGCAGCAGATCCAACAAATATAAATGGTTTCAAGAGCTCATTCAAGCCTGTGAGATTCATTTAGACACTCAGACATGGCTCTGTGCTACATGCAGACAGTTCTGTTTTTCAAAGACACTTTGTATAGAGTTTTTATTTAATACTGAACTTTTTTTATTCAGTTTTTTCATAAAAGCCTTAGAGAGAACACACATGAGGTTAAAGGCCTGCCCAAGTTTGAAACCTTTTGTCCTCCACAATGGAAAATATCAGACAATACAGACAGCTATAACTTTAACCAGCTCCTAATTTTATAAATTCCTCAGTCAGCGTTGCAGTCTCCAATATCACTGAAATGCAGTCAGATGCTGCTCATTTTACGTTTGTTTAAGACCCCCGGCCTAGGCTGTAGAGGTCTGAGCCTCCCCCATGTCCTCCCCAGACCATCACTGACCAAACTGGTGATGCTAAACATTTTTCAGTCAGGAGAGAAGAATTAAATATGATTTAATGAGATAGAGAATTTAAAGTAGTTGGTGATTAGACTTCAGTGACCCATCACGTTGGTGAGGCTCTTGTGGTCGGTCCACACGATGAGAGGTTGTTCCAACCCTTCCTACCAATGTCTGCATTCCTCTAGAGTAAGTTCACCTGCCAGTAGTTCTCGATCCTCCACATCATAATTATGTTCTGTGGAAGAGAGATGATGGAATAAGAAGGCACACGAGTGGATTTGACCTTATTAATATTGAAAGAAAAGCTACACTTGTGGAATCAGAGGTGTCCACTTCCACAGCAAACTAGCAGTTTTGGTCAGGCTGAGATAGGGTCAGAGCTTAGTGAAGCACTGTTACAGGAGAACAGAAGCTGATTAAGAGAAGGATTACCATTGAAGTGAGACTTTGGGTATGGAGGACCACAAGAGCCACACACGTCGAAATAAAAATTTCTGTACTCTTTCTGGGCCACAAAATAAACTTTTAACATATTTTCAGGCGAGAATGTAGCTGTGTAAACTTCAAATATCTGCTCGGTTTATCAAGACATCACATATTTGCAAACGTGCTCTGACGGTTTCAGAGACGCCTGTTCCCCACCAGCTCGATAGCTAGCCGGCTGGGAGAACACCAAACTCCCGGCACATCCCCCCGCAGTCTTCCGCTACTCGGGTTAAACATGATATATAAGTCACTTCGATAACTTAAACATGTTATTTTTTGACCTTTTTCAGTGTTCTATTTCTTCCTGAGTAAATCGGCTTGGCTGAGATTACAGCTGAATAAACGTCAAAAAGTGTGAGATGATGGAGAGTTTACTTCAGTGTCCTGTTATGATAGCAAGGAGCAGACGGCTACGTCCACGTACGCGGCTGTTTTGGTCACTGAAAACGGAGATTTTTAAGAACTCCTGCCAGGGTGTGGATTTTTGAAAACTCAGTTTTTAGCGTTTAAGTGTGGACGGAGTTATTTTTCCAAAACTGCATGCGTGGACGGGATTTTAAACTAAAGCGAAAACGGAAAATCTCTG
>VUQR01035443.1:3488-22639 GCA_015108515.1 Hemichromis elongatus
GGGGTGAGTGAGGCCTGCACTTCTTTAAATGTTCTGGGTTCTTTTGTGACTTCCTGAATGAGTCATTGACACGTTCTTGGATTAATTTTGGTAGGCCAGGCACTCCTGGGAAGGTTCACCACTGTTCCAAGCTTTCTCCATTTGTGAATTATGCCTCTCACTGTGGTTCACTGGAGTACCAAAGCCTTAGAAGGGGCTTTGTAACCCATTCCAGACTGATGTCAGTGGATTTGTTTCTTTTTATTTTTTCAGTTTTTTTCAGATCATGTCATGATGTGTTGCTTTTGCAGTAATCAGGCCTGGGTAAGGCTAGTGAAACTAAATTCAGCTTTGCAAAAACATGTGGCTAATCACCAGTCTAAGTAATTATTTAACCAGGGAGGCATTTTTTCCTGCATTGGTTTGAATTTGACAATCAAAAATAAGAAATCATGATAATTTCACAGCACTGTATTTTTTAAATTAACTGTATAAATCAATAACAGTTTTTCCAGGAAAGAAACACTTTTCTGGCTTATTGGTACTGTTTTAAAGAATCAGTCAAAGCTGTCTCAGCTGCAACAAAAATACACTAAAGTGGTATCTATTAATACGTAGAGGATCTAGCTTATTACTCCACATCATTTGCAGAGAGATACCTCGCAGCCAGCTAGTTAAAAAACTAATTGTAAATGACAGATAGGTGGGAGAAACTGAAAAGTTGTCTTAGGAAAAAGCATATAACATTTATAATTGTTTCAAGCAGGGCCTCTGAGGCAACTTAACCGTCTTGTCATTTTGTGAATTTATCACTACCTTAACCTTCAGTGCAGAGCTGTCAACACTGTTGTGCACGTTCATTAGCAGGGAGTCTACACTTTAAATGAATGGGTAGCAGTTTGTCATATTCCCACAATTTTGTATCTGTTTAGATGGTTTCAATTAGATATATTTTATAAATAAGGCTCTTAAAAAGCATTGTATTTAAACCCTAATGTATAATTCAACGTATGCAAGTATATGGATTTGTCTGTTTTAAATAACTGGTGGCATCTTACAGTCTGGATATGGAAAACCCTACTGTAAGATGGGTTAGAAAAACACAATTACATATTCTTCTGAAATCGCTGAGTTTTATTCAGAAAACCACAGCATGGGTACTATACACTCAAACACTGCCCCCTACTACGTTGCAGCCCCCCCCACCAAGCTACCCACCCCCATCATCTGAAGTTCTTTGATTCCCTGCTCCCTCATCATCTCTATTAGAAGTCAGGACGGTAGCGCTGTCCCCCATATTGAAGCCATTTCATCAGGAAATGGTATAATTCCCTCATCTGGATCCCATTACAGCCAGGCAGTATGCTATTCCTGTGATGTCTGTACAGTGTAATTAAGGGCTTTGTGTCTCACAGCCAGCCACAACTCAGCTTTCTTTCTCTCACTACATCCCAGTATTCTATTTCTTCTTTCCCCATTTAACCCCATTGCCAGATTGGCATGCATGCCCACCCACAAGTGTATACATATGACCCCACGCACCTTCATCCATGCTAGCATTCATTCATTCGCATGGACTACAGAGACAGTACGGGTAAGCCGATGAGTGTTCTTCACAAAGTGTCTTTTAGTTCAATTCAAACTTGTGAACAATCGACTGAATCAATGGATCTGCTGCTCGTTGTTTTGAGTTAACATTTGTAATTGCTGAAAATTAGTGTACTGGCTGTGTTTAAATGCCTTTAAGTAATCACTCCTTCATTACGCTTTCAGCAGCACTTGTTTTTGAGAATATGGATAATTATACATGGACAGAAGTATTGGGCCACATGCACTTACTCATATAGAAGCTGCTCTGCCATTGAAATCAATAGCATGAAGCTCCCAGTAAACGTTTTTTGTGCTGATATTACTTCCGGAGGTTGTTTGAAACTTTAAAGTTATTAAGTCAGCAGGAAGCTGGCAGCTCATATAGTGTAGTATGGCCTGCCACATCTTAACACAGGGTTTTTTTTAAGTATTTGAAATTGAAATCATACAGTTTCACCTGTAGACTTTAAAGTTCTGATGCTGGTCTATAAAGCTCTGAATGGTTTAGGACCAAAATAAATCTGTGACCTCCTGACCCAGTATGAACCTTCCAGATCCCTCAGGTCATCTGGATCTGTTTTGTTTTTTTTTTAAAATCAGTTTCTAGAGTCAGAACCAGACATGGAGAAGCTGCTTTCAGCTTTTATGTTCCATATGTCTGCAACAAACTCCCAGAAAGCTTCAGATCAGCTGAAACACTCAGTTTATTTAAATCCAGGTTGAAGACTCACCTGTTTTCTGCTGCATTTGAATTAAGCACCAAATCCGCACTGTTTTACGTTTAAGCTTAAATTGCAAAACTTACATTTTAACTACTGATTTTATCTACTGTTCCTTTCTTTCTTTTTTCATTTTAAATCATGCTTTTTATTTGTTTTTTGTTTTTTAATGTCTCTGTAAAGCACTTTGAATCACCTTGCTGTTGAATTGTGCTATATAAATAAACTTGCCTCACCTTGCCTATAACTCGTTTCTTCGATAACTTTACTTACAGAAGAGACTGGTTTATCTCAATGTAACTAAAACTGAAACAAAAATATGATTACAGTTGATATAGTTGTTTCCAATAGAGAACATTTATATTTAATCCGACATTGCCTGCTCACCAAAGAATGATAAGAAGGAGCCAGTTAAAAACAGACGTCATGGAATCTCATTAAAATACTTGACTGGCGAGACCTCCTCACCACTTCAGCTCTCAGAACAGAATGAACTCGAGGTTCGTTCTGAACGGACCAGATGGCATCATTCCTAAAACTTGTGCTCTTGAAGGGGGTCATTTTATGGTCATGACACATGCTGCACTAAAGACAGCTGCTTTCCAAGATCCCAAACATGGACTCAAATAACACACTGTACACAAAAGCGTGTGTATATATGCAGTCACAAACCGAGCATGTATACATTCTCTCACAGCTTGCGTGCACTGTGATCTTGAAATCCAGAGTCTGTCATTGGAAAATCAATGTGCCTTGGTTTCTGATCCAATTAATTAGTAACTAGTGGATGGAGCTATGGGTGTATGTCTTTGGGGTATGTGTGTAAGTGTGTATTGAACCTATCTATCTTTTTCTATTTATAGAAGGATAATTTGCATTTTGTATGAGTATTTACCCTTGCCTCGTTGCCATGTTTCCACAATTACACGGCATTAAGCTGCTATGTTTACTTTCAGCAACATCAACCAGCTGTATTGCAATCCACTGAATACTAGACAGCTTGCCATGATGTCACTAATACCTCTCCAAGCTAGCAGCACTTAAACGACTCTGTGACAAACAATAGTTGTATAACCAGATTAGTCCAAAGCCCTATGTCCTGAAGGCCCACTTCTGGCACCTCCTCTGAGGATGAGTGTAATCCTTCAGGCCTTTATGCACCTGCCTAGTGACAACACAATGCAATGATATGCAACGAAACACTGTGCTGTGGTAGACAACACATAAAAAAGAAACCCTGAGAATGCACAATGTCTTTCAAGGAACTAAACAACACAAGCATGACATGCAATGCACTGTAACGTTTTACAGCCACGCACAATGCAGTGCATTAATTTTTTAAACAACATAATATAAATCCACGCAATGCTGTGAAATAACACACAATAGTACAGCAGAATAGCAAATTGACGCCCACAAAAAGTAACTTTTCCTTCTCTTACTTTCTCACAGCACTTCTTTGACATAATCAGTACCCACCTTCCATTCTTTACCATGGATTTTTTAAGAAGAAAGAATTTCTTCTTTTCTTTATCGTCTGATGATTTCACGCTGGCATCCAGTAAAGTTTTAGCAACCAAGAGCTCACCTTACAAAACCATGCCTACCCTCCTGTTGCATTCAAATTGTTGAATGGTTTATGAACTGTTATATTACAGAAAGGTGAATATGTCAGCTTCTTATGATTAATACGGTTCCTACAACATTATCAACCATCTGTACTGTTTCCTGGGAGAGCAACTTTTGAAGTTAATCTGTTTTTAAATCTGTGAATGGAAGAATGTAGTAGCAATAAAAGTAACAAAGTAACAGCTATTCTGGCTCAAACTTAGAGGGCAAATAGATTTAGGTATAATCTCCATCACGTCCACAACATAAAAGCCCTGTATCCTTCCTCAGTTATTCATCTTTGAAAAGTATCAGCCTGCTCTCAGATTGGAGAGTCACTTAAAATAAATAAGCCCTTTTTACAAACTCATAGTTCATGGAATTCATAGCTATGTGTATGACCTCGTCTTTAAAGGGTCACCGGTTAGATGTAACCTGTGCTTAAATACGAAGTAGAACCGAATGTAATTAGGTTTATACTAAGGTCAGAATATGTTGGTTTATGGTTGCCTGACTTATGACAACAATGAAAACTTTATGGGCATAGGGCAAGGGAAGGTCACTTTGCTGAAGAGTGAATATCGTATGAATGACAAGTGTGAGTTTTACTGAATTCCTCTTCAGGTAAGCTTACACATCACACACCACCAGCCCCCGTCTACTCCTAGGAAATATAAAAGCTAGTAAAATGTTACTCTGTTGTTAATAATGCGCGGTATCTATGCAGCATCTCCTTCCATCATCAGTTATTTTTAAGTTGGAGTGCAGTGAATGCAGTTAACCTATAGCTAGTCTGTACTTGGGCAATTACAAAATCAAATAAATAAACAAATTGGAAATCTAATTATGCAAAATTAGTATTAATTTGTAGAGTTTACTAGTTAATATTTACTTGAATATTTTAGATCACATTTAACATGAACATCCAACGTCTGAGCCTGATTCAGTACTGTACAAGACTCAAGTCTCATTTCACGTTCTTTACACTTAAAAAATAGGAGCAGCAATTTATTGAAACAGGTGGAAACATATGTTGAAATACAGCATATGATAAAAACAGAGCTAGTAGAATTTTAATAATCTTGAAAGTAATTTTTGGTGTGACCTTTTTTCATAAACACCTTTGAATTCTCTGAGGCAACCTTTGTTGTCATTTCTTTAAATAGTACCGCTTCAATAATGTTGAGGTCTGGTCTCTGTGGAGGTCAAAACGTGACTGATAAGGTTCCCCTGTGGGGGTTTCTTTCTATTTTTTTGTCAGTGTTTTTGTGATAAATTAGGCCATTGCCAACCATCCACTTTCTACATGGCGTTGCATGGTGGCTCAAACTCTGACAGCACTTTCATGTGTTCATAATCCCATCAATTTTAATAATGTCTACATTGTTACTGGCAGAAATGCAGCCTCAAACCACTGCAGAGCCTCTTCTCTATTTCACAAATTTCTGTAGACACTCTATGACACTCCCCTTCTGATCTTCTCCATACATACTGACATTGATGTGAACCAAAAATTTAGACTTTGGTTTCATCACTCCACACGATATGTTTCCACTGATTTTTATTCCAGTTCTTTTGTATTTTGGCACACCTCACCTATAATATATATAATTTGCATTGGTCTTTTCAAGCTACAAATCAGCATGTTTAATGTTTTTATACTTTCACCTTATCAAAATGCTCTGTTGAGACGACCCTTAATCCTGAAAAGACCAGAGTCCATTTTCCACATTTTTTTTTTGTCTTGAATTTGTCTCAGTGCTTATTCATGTCCATGCCCCTAATGGTCATTCTCATTTAATTTTTCTCATCTCCAGTAATGTCATCATGCCTAAATCCTTCAACTATCTCGCCTGCCAGTTTGTCCTGCCCAGTGTTATGACAATGTAAAATTTATTATCAATTCCATTGCTATTCAGGCTGGTCAGCGGCTGAAATTAATTTGTAATAGCTTCAAATACTAAAGTGCACACATAAAGGACAGGTTACACATAGCCAATGAATTTAAAATTTCAAATATTTTCTCTCCATGTGGAAAGATGATAGGTGAACGACAATTTTATCCCATGTAAAATATAATTAGGTTAATAATGAGGGAATCATTGAAGGTTCCTTTGAGCAAAAAAAAAAAAATGCTCCAACGTGTGCTGGATATTTTATATATATGTGTATATATATATATATATATATATAGATAGATATAGATAGATAGATATATTTATATATAGATATATATATATGTATAGCAGAATAACAAAATTTCACATAGTCCCTCACTTTTCACAGGGCCAGAATTGGGCAGACAAACATATTCATAAATCCAAGGATTAAATCTAACATTTGGATGCCAGTTCTTTGCAGTCAATAATGGCCCTGAGTCTGGGACCCATGGGCATCACAAAGCAGAGATTTAAATTCCTAATCTCATGACCAGACTTGTTAGTGAAGCTCACATTCACATTTTTCAGTTGCAAATAGATTAGGCCACAGAAAATGTGAACATGCTGAGTTAGCATATTTATGCAAACCACCCGCTGTCCTGGTCAGTTTTGCATCAGTTGATTGTATCTGAGCAGAAAGTTTAAGCTCTGTGCACTTTAGAATCTTACTTTCTGCTTCTATCATCAGTCACATCATCATTAAATACCAGGTGACTTAGTTCCACTGGAAGCCACGCATGGCTTTGCCATATATCTGTATTTAACATGTTTTACAAATGATGTGGCATGCTTTGGATCACAACCTCTTTCTTTTCATTTCTGTATGTTCCTTATCGTACAATTAAGTCTTAAGGCATACTCACAAGAGCAATCCTGCAGAGCAACCCCAACCCTATTTGACCCCCCCCCCAAAGTCCAGTTCATTTGACAAGGCTGTGCTCAGGTGCACCTGAAGAGGTGGTCCAGGCACGATTCAGTTGGACTTAGCCAAGCTACACAGGTAATGTGATTGGTAATCGCCCAGGCACGAAGCTCCTGCACAGCTGCCTGTGTGAAAATCTAGTAAATAAAAGAAAATAACAAATATGTGAAAAAACAGTGTCTCACCACTTTCCTAATTAATCCTCAGCGCCCATAAAATCAGAAACCTCATTGTGTTCTGGAAGAGTGCTTTTTAAGAGTTTTTGTGGATGAAAGAGAGCGTATCGGAGAGAGGAGTTAAGATGCTGAGACAAAGTGAAGCAGAATTAGGCCCACATTGATGTAGTATAACATGAGTGCCTGCCAGCAAGAGAGTGAATTGGTGAGACAGTAGTGCTCAGGTGCAGTAGAAGGCCTGCCTGGTGTGAATGCACCGCTGGATTTATGTGTCCAAAGAATCCTGGCAGACTGTTTTTCTTAAATATTATCTGACAAGTCTAACCTGGCCTTTCTTTGATTGTGTTTTAGATATGGATATTAGACTTTGATAATGACAAGCAAACCTTTTGAAAGTACTCTTGACTTAACTGCGAAGTGACTTAAAGGAAGAAAATGTGCCACTTCAGATTTCTCGTGTCATCATCCACACGCGTTGGTGTCATTGACCATTGACAATGCTTCTTTGGTGTGCATATCAACAGCTCCCATGAACAGCTACTGAATCCAACACTAGAATCAATCTCTTATCTCCTAAAGTCTCTGTAAAAAATAATAATAATTACATGACTCCTACATTATTAATTGAATCACATCTTTATTTTTTCATTTCAAATCCACATTCTGCTGGCGTACAGAGGCAAAATGAATTGCCTCCATTGACTAACAGACCTACCCAAATATGGACTGGCAACCTGTCATTGTGTACCCAGCTCTCCCTCTATGACAGCTGGGATACGCTCCAGCCTCCTGCAATCCAAAAATAGATAAGCAGTCAGGAAAATGAACTGATGGATGAACTTATGAAGCCCATTGTATGTTTTAATTCTTCTACCATACACTCTGAGCACATATTGCAAATGTTCAGCCGATCTTACCGTTGCGTCCTTTATCAGATTCCCGCTCACCTATTACTGGAGAAACAATATCAGTCTCCTGCTGAAACTGTTTTATAGATTGTTCAACACAGAGGTTGTCAGATTTAATTTGCAGGCTTTCGTGTTGTCAAAACTGTCACTAGAACTTGCTGTGACATTGACACAGTCATTAGCGGTCTCTATCAATACAGGACTCCATTTATATCTCCCTGTTTATCTCAGGCCAGAATTTGAAAACTGCAACATTGCAGTCATTACTGATTGTGGTTGGGCACAGAGCATATCCCTGGGCTCGTGTTCTACCAAAATGGCATATTAGAGTTTGGAAATCAATGAAAGTCTTGGAATATAGAGCACAGTGTGCACTGTGCCCCATTAATCCGCCCTGGCTAAGTTTGTCATCCTGCTACATGATTGTCGGAAATTTGGTGGTGAGTATTTTACCCTCTTTCTCCCCTCGTCCTCATTTTTTCTTACATATATGATTCCTTACCAGAACTTACTGAGATTCTAAAGGAAACAGAGCGCATAAATACACCCTATCTTTGGAACTCAAATATTTAATAGGCTCAAATATCCCCTGCTGTCATGTACAAAGATGAATTTAAAAAGCAGTTTTAGAAACTCAGCTTATCCTGGCCTTCACACTCCTTCAACTTTTTGCTTCTTTTTTCATTGTCAGCTTTCTCTTTTTGTAAGCATGCCACCTCCTCCACTCGCTTTCAGAAGCATCCAAGTGATGCTACAGTGACTATCGGAGTCTTGAGGCACCTTTATGCTGGTAATTACATTTAATGCGTTTACAAAGCTGAAGGTAGTCTTTTTGCTTACGCTGTACAATGTGAAAGATTCAGTCCCTGGCCTCTGCTGCAACATGGCTTTATCTTATTTATCAGGGTTAATTAATGTATTTATTGAAAAAAGTTTCTAGCAATTTGTCCTTGACAAGTTAAAGCAGACCCAAGCGAAGAACAGATTTCCATCATCATTAGTGTCGGTGATGGTGAATAATAAGATTGTTTAACTGTAAACTTGAGTCAGGACAGATTTAACTCAACTATCAGGTAGTTAGAATCCAACATTTAACACTGGATTTAGCTAACAGCTAAATCATCTAGTCCTTTTACTGAATCACTGGTTTAGTATAACATGGCAAACACTGAAGCTCTCAAATACACATTCGTATACCCGGAAATATATTTAGTTATTCAATCGTCCCCATGAGGAGGACAGAGTGGAGTTTGATATTTCCAACTTTACGGGGATTTCTATTTCCCCTTATCACTTTTAATTGACAGCTAGGCTTTTACCAAACCTCCACAGTAAGGCGTGAACTCTGATTTGGTGTCTTTAAACTGTTCCTCAAAAAAATGTATACATAAAAGATTTCCTTTCCATCTCCATGTTAAATATTTTTGCCCGCTCTCCTTTAAGTTCTTTGTTACACATCTTCCACTAGCTAGACTAGAATTCCCACAAGCTATGACTTATAAAAAACCTTTAGTCAGGCTGTCAGTGTTCTGAGCCGTGCCTGCCAGACAGCAGCCTTTGATTCAGAGTTTAACACTTGGGAATACCTACAATATGTGGATTTGTGTCTCTCATGGGACTCCCATTTCATTACTTCCTTCAGCCATCATATAGCATCAAGTTTATTTCCTTCCCCCAGGCAGACTAAATCTGGTCCAGTGCCAGGCAGACTCACCATGGAACACTGCTATAAAATGAAGCCTAATCGTCCCAGCCTCTGTAAGTGGTTTTACCTTTAAGGAGCCATTTTTGTATTGAACAGACCTGTTCAGGGACTGTAGCCATGGCCAATAGCAGTTTTGCAGTGTCACCCAAAAGCAACAAAAGTCTGTCCTGCTAGTGACACGCTTTTGAAGTCATATTTCTCACCCAACATTGCCTCATAAATTATTAATTGTAAATACATATTTATAGGGACATGTAATACAAATTTTTCATGGAATGTATCCCTTGACTCTTTTATATTTGGTATTCCACTGGAATATATCTATACACATACATATATACATGTTTATTTACTGCTTGTGCCCCTCTGTTTCACCTTGGCTTTGTAGGTATTCAGCTTAATGAAGTCTGTTAGAAGCCACCCTACGTGTTTCACCTGAATGCCAGTGTTAATTACACCTTTAATGAACTTGCTGTTCCTGTGGTTTTGTCTCTCATGGCAACCTTCACAACATTAATTGAAACTCCCCCACCTTCACGAGAGGAAACGCCTCAATTAACCTCTCCCAGTGGCTATAACTGGTCAATTACTCCCCCCCTCCCTCCCCGCCGTGCTGCAGGTCAACAAACACAGTCACAGTTTGCATGCCGTGTCATCTAAAGGCCACACTACTGAAGCCTTGTCTTTAAGCTAACATTGTAGAGTTGTATTGCAGCATGTATGTTTGTGTGCTTGGGTTTTTGTTTTCCTGCAGGGGTGTGTTTCAATTTGAGCAAATGAGACTCTGTTCATCTGGATAGCTGAATAGAGTTGTGCCCTTATTAAAGCAGCTTTCATTTCCTATACAGTATGACACTGATCCCAATTGGCATTCTGACATTGAGTGCCAGTCGATTTCAATTCCCTTTGCATCTCTCCCTCTCTTTCCCCCTGTACCCACTTATGCAGCAACGTTTGATTTGCCTCCAGTTTCTCATATTGAATGAAACCAATTGTCCTTCAGAGGAAGACTAAGGGGGAGACAGAGAAGAGAGAAGAAAAAAAATTAGAGAGAGGCTAAACAGTGGAAGAGGAGAATCAGACAAGGAAGACTGACAATATGGGTCAGTCTTCCGTCCTATTAATCTGTTAGACCTACAGAAAGCAGAGAGGAGAAAAGATAATGCAGAACAAAAGCCATGTGAGTGATGTCAGCTGTTCCCTTACAGTTATCTCTTCCTTTTCTCTCTTTCCGTGTCAGTCTCCTTTTTTGTCGTCCGTTCTTTGTTCTTTAGTCATCATGTTTTTCCATCTGTCCATCATGCTAAATCAGCTTGTTATCAGTGGAGAGTTGCTACATTCGTCCCTCATGGCTGCACAGGCAGAATAAACACACACGCGCACACACACAAACATCCACAAGGATCCACATAAAATAAGGAAGAAAAAAAAAAAACATATGCACACAAGCTGGCTGGTTGCCGGACATTGTGTCCTGCCGGAGTCAGAAACACGGTGGGGGGGGGCGAGAAAAAAAGCCACCTTATCTAAAGCTGCTCCACTGATAACTCACAACACCTGCAAGTAGTCGGTCTGGTGAGATAATGACGAGTGGGGAAAACTGTGTGGCTAAAGGCGGCGCGTTCTCACTCTCATCTCGCCATGACGATGCTTGGTTAGAACCCCTTATGATTTTCCGACACGCAGAGTAGTCTTGTAAGCAGTTCCTCGACAGATGATGTACTCTGAATGACAACACAGGCTTGATGTGCTCTCTCTCATCATTCTTGCGAGATGCACAACTGTGGTAAATAAGAAAATGGATGTGAAGCTTGTTGCAGATGGGAGAAATTTGCCTTGTAACACGTGAAATGAAAATGTAAAAATAGCAGTCCCAGACAGGACTGAAACACAGTCCACCCCATCTGCTCCAGTGTTCAAACTTTTGCTGCTTGTTATCTTTCCATGTAGAAAAATCATTTATTTGAAGGATCCTGCACAACACAATATGGTCCTAAAGTGTACTAATGTCACTAGAAGGGGTCCTGACCAAGATTAGATTGAAAGACGCAGAGTATCGTAATCCTCTACTTACAAACGGCCTCTAATGTGCATTAGCTAATTCCCTCGATGACACCTTCTTTGGCATTTTGATGCGTGACATTTCAAAAAGTTTGACGTTAAGCTTATAAACATATAGCAAAATAGCAAAAGTATTCCCTAGAGGGCATAATCTGTTAATCGGTGTTGCTACCATTAAAGTCCACAAATTTATATATTCTTTTGTCCTCAGATGATCTCTGTCATTGTGGGATGTTGCCAGCATACAAGGAATTGAATCTGATATAAGCTTGGTTGCTTCCTGATAGTGCAAGGAGAGAAAGAGAGCTATCAGGGAGAGTTATTTGAGCATGCTGCCTTGGCAGTGTATGTGGGCTGGCTATCTGGAGGACATCTCAGTGATCTATGAAGGGAACAGTTCGACCTGGGAAAGACAATTTTCAACCATTTTCAACAATGCAGAGCTCCGAGACAAATGTGGTGCAGTGTGACATTCTGTAAAAGAGTTAGATGAACTTTTTTTGGGGGGGGGATCTGTAGAGATCAGTGATTACATAGATAATTTGTGACACCTTCTGATTCACTGAGAGAGATGGGAGGGACAGGAACAGGGAGAAAATGCTTTACAAAGAGACGGAGACGAATGCAGCCGGAACAAAGAATTGCTGTTGATTTTCTTTTTAGATTGCTACCTCTCTGTTTTTTTAAATCAGGGAAGGCAGCATTCAAAAGTTAACTTGAAATTTCCTTACTTGGGTACTTGGTGATTGTTATTCACAGTAGGAGGTTCCAAGGTATTGAGGTTTGTACATGATAGGTTGTTTTAGACTTTGTTGGTCTAGATCACAGCGGGTGGCTTTCGGAATATCAATAGCTTCCATTACAAGCAGCGGCACAGCTCTTCTGTCTTTAATTGAATGACGGAAACAAAACACTGAGGATTGCTAAAACAAGTGCATACAAGGTATATTTATATTGGTATATTATTTATGTGCAGTCATGGAAAAGAGGATTTTGCACAGAGTCTTGCGAAAACTAAGTACACCCCCTGGACCAACTTTAGTAGCAGAAACTCAAAATAATCATTTTCTGTATGATATAATCAGCTTCTTACATCGTTGTGAGGGGAATTTTGGTTTGCTAGCAAAAAATGATTGAAGTCTGGACTTTGACTGGGTCATTGCAGCACTTTGAGTGTTTACTTTTTAAGCCATTCTGTTGTAGATTTACATATTTGCTTGGGATCATTGTCCTATTGCATAACCCATTTTTGGCCAAGCTTTAGCTTTAGCTGTTGGACAAAAAGCCTCATAATTAACTAAATGGTCAACTCAACGATTGTAAGGTGCCAAGGTCTTGTGGCAAATCATCACTCCTCTATTATTATGCTTGACAGTTGGTATGAGGTGATTATATTGATATGCTATGTTTGGTTTTGTCCAAACATTTTCACTTCTCGTCTGTCCAGAGGACACCGTTCCAGAAATCTTGTGGTTTCCTCAGATGCATATAAAAATAAAGCTGTGCTGCCGTGATCTTTTAAAAGAAAAGAGGCTTTCTCCTGACAACTCTTCCAGAATGGTTGTCTTGTCATGATCTTTAACATGTAATGTGATCATTATTCTTATTTTCTTATTGCTGCCATCATGTGATTGGGGTGATTTCAGATCAATAAATTGTTTGCTCAGGTTCAGGGTTGTGCAAGATTTAGAGCATTTTTGTCCTGTATCGTTTTATTATTATTATTATAGCAACTCTAGTTACTCTACTTAATGGTCAGCTGGGAACAGGAAAGTACATATTTTATCTAATGTATTCTGGACTTCTTCATGTATCTGTTTGTGAAACGATCTTAGACAGACCTCAGTTCATTCCTTGGCTAGCTCCTAGCATTAGTATGATATTTTCTTTCCCAGAAATTAAAGCACAGCTGGCTACAGGAGCAGTTTAGCTTAGGTCAGATCATGCTCCCACCAGAAAAAAACAAAAACAGCTCTAGAGTTTGTTTGGGCCTCGACCGAGACCGCTGCTTCTAAAGGGTCCCTACTCTCCTGCTTTTGGTTTGCACCTTAGAGTCCGTTCACACCTGCTTGAACAAATCCAACCAAGAGGGACTAAAAAGATAAGACGTAATATCACTGAGATTTGTTGGCAGGAAACTTAAAAGATGAAGTCAGAACTATAGCCTCAAACTGCTGCCAATGAATCACAACTTCTGAGACTTTACAGACCATAATTATTCCAACTTTGAAATATGAATTTATTTTTATTCCAACGCCATTATCGCAGTGAACCAGTACTGGACTCACACTGAGTTAAAACACTGCAAAACAGAGGTTTGTTGAGAGAGATAGAAAGGGAAAAATGAGTCCAGGTATTTGTTCTTTCTTTTTTTTCTTTTGTGGTAGTGGTGATGTACACAATTACATTTTTAAGTGTTTTAAAACCTAATCTAACCGAATTACCGCGGTTAGTAGAATATTGTTATTGCTGTTATTCTAGTAATATGTAGATCTGTTTTGATTTTGCTAACTTCTTTCCCCCTTTTTTTCTCTTTCTGCTGTTGCTTCCTACTGATGGGCACGAAAAGGTAATAAATACATTTTATCATTTCCTGTCTGATTCACGCTCTGATTTCTGTTGCTATCTTTGAATGTTGAATCAACTACCTTAAGGCACTGGTACTTGTTGCAATATCTATTTTTTTAAGAAGCAATAACAGATGCCTTATTACTTATGCCTGTATTGTTCATACTCCAGGCCTCCCACACCTGCAGATATACACGCAGAGAAACACACAGTATGACTAATGACTGGAATGGTAATGAATATTTGCTATTTAGCAATTAGAGCCAGCAGTTTAACAGCTAAGGCACACAAATAGCAAGCAGCTATCAAAGCTTTTGACCTCTGCCTCTTGTTTCCTGTTTGAGTTTCATCTCCCACGCTTTTCTCTCTCCTCCCACTGAGGTGTTAGCTCAACCCTCTATCAAGCTCGCTTCAACCCTATCATTTGTTCTCTGTGCTCTCTGACCACAACAGTATTGCCCCTGACTCCTTACTCCTTAGCACAGGGCTCAAAGGTACTGCTGTGCAGGCATGAAGATATTTTAGTGGGAGCATGTCTCTTCGCATGTGTCCCCCATGTTTATTTATTTTTTAAAAAGTCCTCGGTCAAACCTGCCTGATGCTGATAAAATGCCAGCTCAGCAATTTGCAAACTTCACCGTGGATGCAAAAAACTGTGAGGCGACATGCTTTTTACCATAGAGCATGAATTTTTGAAACCTTAATCAGAAGTGCAGTACTGTAACTGCAGACGTGAAGGGAGCAGTGCCCTCTTGGATCCAGTCATATAATAATCTATCGTGGCTTTATGTTTATGTTCCTTTATAATGTTATCTGGTTGTTATTGCTGAAGCAAACACTGTGATGTCATATACACTGAGAGTTGTTGGTTTCATTTTATATGAACCACTGTTGAAATATTAAAGTTAGTTAAAGAAGCCTTTAAAATCAGGGGGATCCTCAAGTCATCAAAACACTTTTGGGGCTTTGATATGGGACCTCTTAAGGTGTCTTGTGATGTAAGGCATCATAATGTTGGTAGTTGTTTCATTGTATCTTGTTTTTATTATGCTATTCATTTCAGCATTTTGGCATTTTGATGTACTTTCAAAACTGCTGTCGTAAATCTAAATTAAATGATTCTCTCTGTTCTATACTCTCAATGAAATCTAAGCAAGCTGATGCTGGAGTAAATGACTATGAGCTCAACCTTCAGACTTCTTGTTCCTAGTATTGTGTAAGGTTGATGTTCAGTACACTGAATAACACTTTCAACAACATTCAACAAGTATTGAACAGTTGCTTTATCATAAATGCTAACCTAGCCAGTGCACATGTTAACGTCGGCCTTTTAACTATCAAGAATTATCCAGCAGATACAAACTCAGCCTCATTGGGTAACAAGCCTGGACGAATTGGAAGGTTGAGTAGGAAGGGCACCCAGTGTACAATCTGTGCCAAATCAGACATTCACATCCATCCTCTGTGGAGACACTTTGGGAACTAAGAGAGCAAATGAAAGTATATTTAATGACTTTCTCTTAGTCACAAAATAAAGCTAAATCTACCAGCAACTAGACAAAAACAGTGGAAACCTCACCAACTCCATTTGATCAGTAACAAAACTTTGATGCCAGGTCACCAGAAGCACAGTGCTCCTCAGAAATTCTAAAATTGTATTTTTCATTAAGAGAATCTATACAAAAATTTATTTTTTCATTGCATTAGGCAGCCTAAAAATAATGGAATCATTGATTTTCTTTATTTTTCTCAACTTCATAAAAACAGTTGACTTTTATTTATTTTTTTGTCTCTTTCTGCCCTCGTGGTATCACAACTATTGAATATTTTCTTGGGTATCTGTATCAAACTTAAAGTTCTAGTCTCATGACAACCCTCGTAGACCTGAACATGGTGACAGAATGTGAGCAAACTCTCCACTGACATCTCTCAGTCATTAACATTGATGGTTTTAATGTCTCAGAAAACTTTCTGTTACCTCTGTGACTTTTGTGAAGGAGATGTTTATAAAGTACATCCTGAGTTTCAAGGCAATTCCATGTACTAATAATTATGTAATTGTCAAGAGGAGGAAAGAGCTCGACTGGCCTGCACTTGAGTTCTCTCAATTAAGTGTTGTGACAGGTTTAACAGAGATTGAAATAAACAAGATGGAAAGAAAAATCTGCGAACCAATGTCATCCACATTGTTTCTTTAGCCTCTCAATAAGTGCTCAAAGAACAGGAGTAGCATTGTTGTGTTGTGTCATACTTGTATTCGTTGAGCTATATATGGAAGACAGTAGCAATGCCACACAGTGATATGTCAGACTTCCAACAGGGTCAAGTACCAGAAATGCCACAGTGATAACAAGCTGATAAGAACTATATGTAAAGGTGATAATGAGGATACTAAAAATATTTGCATCAAACCTTCTAGTTTTTGTTCTGTTAATGTAATTTTCTTAGAGATTAATAAAGGTTTCTGATTCTGATTTATCTCTGCTACACAAAAGAAATAGATTTTATTTGTTCAGCTTGTTTACATGAATTACTGCATCAGTCAATCATCATCACGCGTGTTCGTATAAGTTTAGAATAAAAAACGTCAGAAAACTTCTTCAGAACAACTTTAAAGTTGTTCTTTGTTTTTCTTTTTGTCCTTTCCAACAAACTGATATTTGATTGCTTTTTAACCTTGGTTGAACGAACCAAGCAAAGTGAAGAAAAGCGACCTCACATTCAAGAACCTACAAGCTGCACTTTTGTAATTATTTTATTTGAATGAATGACATATTGGTTACTAAAAGGAATAGTTTGACACTTGGGGAAAATCTCTTATTTCAGCAATTAAATGCATCTTTATTTTTTTAAACAGTGATAACAAATATGGTTAGTGCATGACTACAAACAGATGATCCTCAAGATGTTAGCCACCAAGTTTAGGTTTAGTTATGCTTATCTAAACCTAAACTAAAAATTAAAACTGAAAAGGGATTTCTGGTTTCTGCCCTTGTTGAGTTGAAGTCTGAGTTCTGCTGGGCAATGACATTTGACTAGAGTTTGTACAGTTCAGGGTTGTTTTTTTTTATGTCTTTGCATTTATTACAAACAGTTGATGTAGGGAACAGAAATAATATCAGAATATTTGATGGGTTTCTACATTGCTCAATGCTATTCTTATTGCCAAGCGCCAATATGACTCAAAGATTAAAAATAGGCCACTTAGCACATCTAAATCCATGCACAATTTTTAAAAAAATGCCATAACAAGTTGTGTTTTTATGGAGGGGTACAGGCTACAACTTGTTTCACAACAGACTTCATCCACTCCACTGAATTCATCGGACGTCCTGACATTCTGACGAGATTTCTCAGCTGAAAAACGAAAACAAATATATAAATAAATACAATCCTATGAGCGCTGTGTTGACAAGCTCTATGCTGTCATGGAAATATACTTAACAGCCAGTGCTTGCGAGTTTTTGTCACCTTCTTGGGATCATATGGCTACACAACAAGCCGTCTCTGGTCTGACATCTTCGGCGTCAGAATGAAGATAGAAACGAAGTGTAACGAGTTGACAGTTCAGTCAGTCTACAGCAGTTTTGAGATAAAAGGATTTCCTGGACTCTTGCCTGGCAACTTCACAGTGGTGACTCTTGGACAAAAAAAATAATAAAGTATAAGTAAATATAGAATTTATTGCTTTAATTAATTGATTCCTGCCTAAGTAATTTCTTAAAATTGGGGTTTGCAGTATTTAGTAAGAAGATTTGTTTAATTTGGGGACATTTTAATCTCATTTTTAACCTGATATTTTTTTTTTCTCAGTAGTCAACGAAGATAGAAGCAGTAACTTCACCAAGTTTCTGCAAATGACTTTACTGAGGCTGATTACTTCTGGTCATCTCTTCGCTCCATGTGCAGAGTTACAAACTTTTGCAACTGTAGTGCACTCTTGCCTCAGATCTTATTATTGCAGTGGCCTCATTGACGCCTTTCTGGCTCGTGTATCTTGTGTTTATTGTTGCCGGGCTTGTTGCTTTTGTAGAGGAGGCAGATGAACTTTGGTTTGTGTCCCCTGGCGGCAGGCTCCTGTTTGCATCCAACACAGCAGAGTTTGCTCAACACTGTTTTCACAGCAGAGAGACACTATATTTTCTACAGTGTGGTATAATCTTTCTCTTCTCCTCGCCCTACTCAGTCTGTCCAGCGGGTATCAGCATAGATTTTGTAGGGTAATGTGGTCTAACTCCTTGCACTGTTTCATCTCAAATCCCTTATAGCTTAAATGTCTAGTGTGACAAAGGAAGCTGACTGCTGTGGGTAGGTTAGGTGGCTTGTGGCAGCCAGTAGTAGAGAAGAAAGAGAAGAAGCGGAAGACTGCCACAAAGAGAGACAGTGGAGGCAAGGTGTAAGAAGGTGGAAAAATGATCAGCTTTAGCACTCTCTTTGCATTCAGTGGGTCTGCAGAGAGATGCAGATTGAAACTCTCACACAGTCAGTTGTGGGAACTCATCCATATAAGAGGGGAAATTACAACAGCCTAAATCTGGAGAAGCTGGGAGTGAAATAGAATAACAGCCATTATTCAAAGGGGATTATTTGTTGGCTGAGTGGCCTTTTGCACACTGTGATGCCTGACCATGCTCCTACATGTTCAGTATTTTGAGATTGGGGAAAAAGAACCATTTCATTTTTCTAAGGCTTTTTTAAAGTTCTTTACCTCCTGCATCATCCTGTCTTCCACCGCATTTCAATCAGATTACAATAAGACTTGATGACTGGACATATGGCTGTAACGGTTCCCCTTCTGTGTAGACTTATTAAGGAGAGAGTGGAGTAATCCCCCATTTTTCATCTGCTCTTCTCTGTCAAACCCATAAGGGTCTGAAGCAGCATCAGATTTCTGTCCCCTCTTTTATCTGATGAAATGGATTTGCAACAGCCACAACCTGGAGCAAAGACTCAGACTGATCAGCTTTCTAGGGGA
>VUQR01035443.1:22659-40458 GCA_015108515.1 Hemichromis elongatus
CTGAGAAAAGTGTAGGAGTCCGGAAGAGAATATTAGGAGTATTAAAAGACCGAGATGAACGATAGTGAGATAAACCCTGGACCGTACAACTCTGTTTATAGTACTGTAGATTTGCATAGCAGAGTGGCAAAAAAATCAGCTCAGCCTTCGACTGTGATTATGAAGAGATGTAAGACATTTCTGGATTTCTCACAGTTGCCAACATAAGAACACAAGTGGCCATAAACTGTTGCCAAAGTATGAGCAAGCATTGATGTTGTTAAAAAAAAAAAATCTACCCAGTTCTAGAAGCAATGCATTACATGAACTCAGAAAGGACATTTTTAACAAACTGCCTTAAACACACCTCACATTAGATTGGTTATTTAACTGGTATCTGGATGTTTCACTGTTCTTTCGTCTTTGCCAGGAGTGGATTATTTTCAACTTGTCATTGTCATCTCTGAATTTCTAAAATTCAGGTGTAGAAACTCAAATTCAAAGGGACAAGCTACTTTGCAGTTCAATGTAGAACTGAGGAGATGGTGACTAGTAGGCGGCGGGTAAAATCATGGAAGGTCTTTCTGTATGTTCATTCCCAACTACTGGGTAGCTCCATATTTATATCACATATTTCAAGAATTTTTTTTACAATACTGATATTTCTGACAATATAATAAAAAAAGTAAAATAAAACTGCAGCTTGCAGGCGGCAGAATTCATGAGTTGAAGTAAATGAAGGGCATTTTCCAGCCTTCCTTTTCAATGAACTACTGTCATTGATGACACACTTCTCAATTTAAAGTGTGAATTGACTAAAACAAGGTGCCAGAAGCAGCACTACCATTCTAGTGTAATGACACTGCATTAAACATCTTGCATTGTACAGCGTAAGTCAACTGCGAGCAAAAAATGCATCTTTTGTAATGATTGCTTTGGTAATATGAAGTAAAGGTATAAAATAACTGCTTAGTAGTTTATTTTAGCAATATTTAAAGTAACTTCACCTTGTACCTCTTCGGGAGCTGCACGCTATTGTCACATAACAATACTGGAAAATATTTCCTGTCTAGGATGCTTTTTTCTTTACTTGAAGTTTGTAAACCAGCTGCTTAAAGTTCTGCTTTTCCATAGTGTAACCACATCAGTAATTTCCATCCAAAATTTCCTGTCATATGGAATACAACTAGATAGTGCTCCAGGGATACTCGGCAGATGTTTACATGTGGGATGCATTTCATCAGCCACAAGTATATCCTCTTTTGTAGCCTGGCTGTGCTTGATTGTATGTTGTTGCCCCAAGTGGGAAACGCGTGTGACGTTTCCATTTTAACGGGAACTGTTTTCTTGCAAAGTAATCTGCCTTGTTGGAAGTTGTTGAAGTAGCTCTTTCTATATGCACTAAATCATCAGTAAAGGCTGACACAAGGTTATGCTCTTGCTGGGGTTCGTCTCATTGTTGCACGCACTCGGGAATGTAAATGCATAGCGTTGCTATTGCAATGTAACTGCAATATGCCGTTTTAAAATTTGTACAAATTTATAACATTATCACTGAAGACAATCTGATATGAGAGCGCAAGACTAAATATGCAAAACACTGCCCTTCTTGTTTATGTACGCACATTTTCTGTACTGTCATTTAAAATAGTTCCACAGTGAGTTGACCTTGCAGCAGGTACTCGAGCTCTCGCCTGGCGAGCTCCGTTTGAGCAGCAGTTAGCCCAGATGTGTATCGGTTTCATCTGTTGGCAAGTTGCCCGAAGTCTAATAAACATACACTTTGGTAACCTCCCTCTAGTTACTTTAAATAGCCCTCTTTCTCTCTTTTTCTCTGTGTAATTATTCTTTGGTGGCTTTGTGTCATTATTTATCATTGCACTCTTCTTTCATCTGTGGTCTTATCTTCTGAGCCAGCTCCCCTTGCCAGCTTTACCAGGACTATCGCCAGCTACATAAACATTTTACTGACAAGGACGGTCAACTGTTTACTGACGAAGCAGAAATCTTACTGGCAACAGACACAATGTGGGTGTGGATGTGATCTTGTGCATAAGAGAAAGAAAGACTGCGTGTCTGTGCGATGGTCTGAAAGAGACAGAGAGGGAAAGAGACACAGCCCCTAATGTACAGCCGCTTTTGGTTTAAACACCTACAGGTTTGTCTGCAGGGACCCATTTGTCGAATGCACTTAATGCTGACTCCAACCTCTGATTCTACTGTATGTCTGAGCACTGCAAAGTATAGAGCAAAGGGGGTAAGCTGCTCTTACACTCAATTTTATATATATATATATATATATATAAATTCCTCTCCTGCACCATTCGGTGTGTATTATTTATATAATTTCTCTGCCATTTGTTATTTTTAATCTTGCCTGTTATTAATGCCACTGGCAATGATACATCAGTCTTTACAGTGTCAACGAGATACTTCTCAAAGACATTTTTGACATGCTGATTTGTAGCATGTAATTAGCACTTAACAGATTGAAGCATGTTTAGTGGTGGAGGTGTTTAGTCATAAGATCATCAAAATCATCAGAATTCATAGTCAGGAGGTCGTAAATATCAATGCAACAATCCAATAACTCTGTAAATACCTGCACGTTTTAGATATTGCTACAGGAAAACAAAACCGTGTTACAAAACTGGAGATTTGAACATTAAATTTAGTCTCTGAGAGCTTTTTTTTGCCCTTAATCTATGAAATTGGTAGACAATGCACCAGAAAAAAAACATTATAAGCAGTTTGTTTTTATATCAATCAAAAACTATTAACTGAAAATACAGGTAAGGACTAGTACTGACAGCAAAGCAGTGAAGGTCAGTGAAGTAACAACCCCATATTTATGTTTGACCCATTAATTTGCTTGCAGCCAACCAGGCCGGTCCTTATTTCACTTTAATACAGAAGTCGCTGAAGACATCCCAGCATTGAATGAATTGCTCCATTCTACATCACCCACTTCACTGGACGAGGAGGTGGAGTTGGGGCAGAAAGTAAGGATATTACTTTGAAAAATCGCTGAGTTGTAAAGCTGAGTGCTGTAGCCCTGTGGGCAAATGGAATATACTGTATGCCCCGGTTGAACGCTGAAAGGACTGCTGTTTTATTGTTCTTTTATTGTCTGTGATGTCTTTGATTAAGTTTAGCACAGTGGTTGTTTGAGACTCGTTGAAGACCAATGTTTTTCAGCCCGCAGTGCTTTGCTGACTAGGGCAAAGAGTGGAAAAAGTATTAATGTGCCAGACGCCAGCCCCTTCCTGGGCTTCATATTGTTGTACAGGTGTGCTTTGGAAAGATGGGAAATTGGTAGAAGGACAACAGCTGCTGGCATTTGAAAGCTCAAAGCCGTGCCCACACATTGACACGCGATATAACATGGTTGTCCGTTGCCAGTGGCTCTGTTAGGTGCCAGATGCCTGTGTCACTTGGAGTACTCGGGCCAGTTATGTGCTGGCTGCTACGTGCAGCCAGACGCAGCCCAGTACCTCTGAACTATGAACATGCCAAGGTCAAGCCATGGCTTGTAACACATACTGTCATACTGTATGCACATTCATACACAAATATTTTGCGATCTTCAGGAGGAGTACCGACACAGTGTAACGTGGGTATTAGTTGGAATGTTCAGTCTCAAACTGTGCGTGCATTATTCCAGTTTATGTGTATATCCAAGTGTTACACA
This sequence comes from Hemichromis elongatus, assembly GCA_015108515.1. NCBI lineage: Eukaryota > Metazoa > Chordata > Actinopteri > Cichliformes > Cichlidae > Hemichromis > Hemichromis elongatus. Next base: position 26,330 of record VUQR01035443.1, read on the forward strand.
TAGTAACAATTAGAGCTTTACAGGTGCAAAAGAAGAGCAGAAGAATCCAGGCGTTCTAAGCAGGATAGTTATCCTTGACACTCGTGTGTCTAAACCAAAACAAATACACTCTTATGTAATAAAAAGGTAATTTTGTGGTTCAAGCCACAAACGGTTAACGTTCAGGACTGTGACAAAAGATTGACATTTTGGATTCAAAACCCATGACCAGTGACATCCTTGTGCTGCTCGCTGGCAACTCTCAATGAACATAACTAATTGTGAAAGATCATTTAGTAACTATGGCAACACCTCACACACGGACACGAGTGTGTGACCAGTATCCACAATATGGTAAACCCCTATTTAAAGCTACTAGTTGCAATAGATTAACATGCACACGATATCTTACACTGATACACATTCGCTCTGCACATTCTCAGCCACCTACACACACGGACGTGCGAGCACAAACACACACACACACACATACACCAACGCGGTCCACTCGCTTACATGACTCATACAATACTGCCCCCTCATTCATCAATAGTGCCAGAACAACTGGGCCAGGGGTCAGCATGCCACTGCAGCATGCAGGCAGACAGTAGAGGTAGAGACGATTTAACAGCAGGCACCGTGCCCTCAAGAAACAGCTCCTGCCTTCCCGCAGGATTAACACTCCATTCCATCACTAGTCTGGAAGTGCAGCACCAAGTGTGTCGGACTTTGATTTGCCTGTCAGGTGACACCAGACCACATGGCATCGCACCCGGCCAGACAGCCTTAGCACTGTGTTGGTATGTGTATTTTGGATTAATTACAAGGAAGATGCTACTTTTACTACTGATCCAATCTGTTCATGATAACCGGGTGCCCACAGTGTGTATATTTGCGTGTATTTGTGTCTTTTTCGAGTGCTGGATGTCTTTCAGGTATGATACTAGTATATTTAACGTGCCCACCAAACCATGCTGGTGGATGATCCGTACGTATATGCGCATGTGTGGTCTGTGCATGTGTGAATCCATCTGGTACTGACTCAGAGTTGACTGGGCCAGTTGGCATTGTGCGAAGGTGCCATTTCCAAGTCAGTGTGTTGTCTTCTCTCCCCCCCCCTCCCTTCCCAAACACTCACTCACTTCTATCACACACACAGACACACGGCCACAGACAGACACAGCTGTGAGGGGCTAGTAAAATCCATAGAACCCCTTCTGCGCGTTACTGGTGCTTTCCCCTCTGTGTAGCAGGATAATTGCAAACTCTCAAAAGCACACTACAGCCATCCAGAATAAATGCCACCCACATCCTGAGGTACACCAGAGGTCTTTGTTCTGCTTTTAAAGGAATCCGTTATATTTTTTTGGAAGCTAGTGCCTGTGTGAATTCCTTTTTTTTTTCGTGCGAGTCCAAGGATGTAATATTATCAACAATTTCGTCAATCTGTGTTTAGAAAATAATATAAAATGATCAGACAGTTTGCTTTTAAACAGCAGTTAATTACTTTCTCACAAGGTGAAATATTTTTATATTGAATATTAAATTACAACATTACAGAATTCAATATAGAGTAATTGTTACTATAGAAAAGGCAATGTTATTACTTTTTAAATTCAAAATCTCTGGTCAATATAAAGTCATTGCTTTATCTTTTTGCAGTTCTCTAAATTTGTAACAAAACTTTTAAAACTGTCTACATCTTGTCAGTATACATGAAATATAAGGACAGAGGTTGTTGCTGGAAAGAGTTGGCTTTATTCCATGCACACTCACACTTGAACTCATCAAGCTGCACTTTCAAACACCATCGCCCATTGGCGTTTATCGATACCGAACTTTATGAACAGTTTATTTCACTTTCGCCTTTGTCAAGCCGCAGAATAACACTGTTGCTGCCAGGCAGTGGTGTAGTCTACATTTTTGTAGTGGGTATACTGTGCTTAGAGAAAAAAGTACACTGGTTAATGCAATGTAATCAAGAATTTTATTTTATTCACAAAGTGTAGCTTGTTTTCTCTTCACGTTAAGTAAATATCGAAAATCCGCTAGTTTCTGCGACACTCCTCCAGGCTCTCTCCTTCAGTCAGTTTTATCTGTTCCCGCCCACACCCTTCCAGCCAATTATGAATGAGCAGCTGAATAACAAGCCAATCACAGAGCAGTGCGCTGTAGTGTGAGCTCAAGCATTGGCTCAGTCTTGGCAACAGGAGGAAAGGTGAGGCTACAGCTGGGCATATAGAGCAGCACAAGTAGAGCAGAGTTTCACTTGTCCATAAACGCGAATGTAATGAACACATAATGCATACAGATGGATTGTCACGTAACATCGGCCACTTTTAAGTGGTTATACGGAAATACTTAAGCCTTTCTAGTGGGCATACGGCGTATACCAGCGTATCCGGTAGACTACACCACTGCTGCCAGGCACAAAAGACATACACAGAAACACCAAGTGTTTGGTACACTAGACATTCCACTATCCATACTCACAGAGTCATGGACTGAGACATGATTCCTCTAAGACCCTCAGAGCTTAGGCAGGGTCTCTTACAAACAGTTTGAGCCACTTTGTGCACACTTTCTCTAAGTCTAAAGTTCTGCAGACTCTACCCAAGGGAGTTACTCACAGTTTAACTTTGTGACATTAAATATGGGATAACCACAGGATTCCCAAAAGCCATTCCTTAAAAAAATAAAAAAACAAACAAACACATAAAAAAAAAGTCGCAGTTACTACTGAGAAGTTGGAGGAGGCTATGTTCTTACCAAAGCCAGCTACAGTTTTTTTCCAAAGGGAAGTTGGTGGTGGGAAATGAGGAGCCTATTACCCACTGGATGGGCTACAGACTTGACTGAACACATGGATGTAGCTATAGGGTCAGAAAAATTAAGAAGTTCTTAAAGTGCCTTAAACCTGCACTTCTGCATCGACTTAATTTTCCCACCCAGCACCTACGTCCTATGTCAGTGTTTCCCAAGCCTTTGGAGCCAAGGCACAAATTTCACATCAGAAAAATCACACGGCATGCCACCAAACAAAAATGTCACAAAAAGCATATTGATCATTTTTCCCCGCACACCAGATACAGCGAAATTGGCTCGGTTTGTCCCCAGTATACCTTTTTTGCTCACTAGGGCTTTCATCTGGGTCATAATTTTCTCCAGGACCCAGGTTGACTTTTTCTTTTCAAACATTTATTTATTGCTATTACACGCTGCATTGTCTCACTCACAGGATAATTATTATGTAATTTCTTCTTCGTCTTCTGTTTTACTGGCAGTTGGCGACCCATTTAATTAGAACAGGTAGTTGTACTGCCCTCTAGTGGAAGAGAATGTAATTTTTCGTTACTCACACAAGTCGCTTAGAGTACTAATCAGGCGGAACCAGATAATCTTCGACAGCGCACCTGATCATTTCTCACGGCACACCTATGTGCAGCGACACAGAGGTTGTGTTAGTCCCACCATGTTAATGCCTTAATTACATCTGAGGATAGATGGATCTAAATTTTCGTTTCCTACGTCATGTTGTTTAAGCACAGTGGCACCAACTGTAATGCCTATGTCAACATTTCATCTCTTGCCCACTATATGAAATCCATTATCACAAATTTAGGTGTGAAAATGGATCCTGCTCGAACGCTGGACACCAGAGTAAATACAGCAGTAAATTCATGCTTTTTTCAATTGGCTGTCAAAAGTCAAGAGTGCTCTGTCCAAATCAACTTTGAAATGGCAATATATGCTTTTATAACATCTCATCTCCTACTGCAATGTGCTCCCTATTGGAACTAGGCCTACAGCTGGTGTAAAAATGCCTGATTTTTATCTGGTGCTTGCAACTGAGAGCACATAATAACTCTATTTGATCTTCTTTTCACTGGCTTCCACTTTGTTTACAAATCATTTTTAAAGTCATTTAATTTGTTTTCGTGTCTCTCAACGGTTGTGCCCCATTTTATCGAACGGAAGTGCTGCACCCATACGTCCTGAGTCATTCCTCTGGTCAGCACGCCAGATGCTTTTTACTGGTTTAAAAGATGCAACACAAACTCGAAGGTGATAGAGCTTTTGCAGTTGCAGTTGTGTTTAAATACCCTCTTTACATGTATGAATTTATCACATTTTTGTAAGAAGAGCACCTCATATTTATGTATTTATTTTGGAGAAATAAAATGGCTAATTCACTGCAATTATTGATAGGAAAGAATGCAATATAACTTTAGTATTGTCCCCGCTATTGATCCTGATAGTATTGTTTGTATCTCTCAAAAGTGAGTTGGGAGTTTGCAGCTTTGTATAGCCATTACAGCAGGTACAAAGTAGCATATTAATAGTATTATTTTTTAACACATCCTTTTCAAATGTGTAATTCTCAAAAAGTCTATTGATTTTGACATTCATTAATTATCTCCAGTTTTCTGTGAACTACAGTTCAGCAACCAATTAGTCAATTTTTTGATCTAGAATCTGTGAAAGAGAGTGAAAAAATATCCATCATCATTTCCCAGAGTCTAAGATCTTCCTTTTAAATGTCGAGTTTTGTCTCAGCAGCCCACGAATTAATAACGTACAATACAATATATACATGAATTGCAATACATTTCCATTTTTTTCATGGTTTTCTTCAGTTCCCTCTAATAAATAGGGGTAATTATGATGCATCAATGTGTATTTCGCAGCTGAGATGGAGTTCCAGCATGCTGAACACAGGTTTGGCTGTGTCCCTCAAGCTGTGGGGATTTAACAACCTAAATGTGAAATTTTATAACTCCCCAAGGAAGAAATGCTGGAAGGATGGATGGATGTGTAAACACGTGAAACCTGAGAAATGCATGTTGGGTTTTCTTTTCTTCTCTTTTTTTTGGGGATCGATATAGGCCGGTAAATATCGAGTGTATTGTTATCTGAGAGCTGCAAAGTCTTATAGAATCAAGCAAGCCTGGGTGTGTGTATGTCTATTTTTAGCTAAAGTATAGACCTCAGAGGTGGTAGAGAGTAGAGTGTGTTTGTTGGCTTCCTCTAGATAACTGACATACCGAGAGAAGTGGGTCAGCGCAGATTTTCTTTGAGGGGTGCATTTCATTCAGCCAGAGGCGATGAACTTCCTATTGGATTTAATAGAACGGCTCATGGAAAGGGATAAAACAAGAAATTATCCTCTCCACTTAGTCTAATTAAGCAAGTTCTATATACTTTAACTGTGTGTATATTTGAATATTGGTCCCATCCAAGCCCTTTTGCCAGGTTTCTTTTTTCCTCCTTTTCCCTCGCTTCTATTTCTCTCTCTTCCGTTTTCGTTCGAGCTTGAGTCTCCCTACCCTCGGCAAGTCTGCATCTACATTGCTAACAGCAGTGACATTGTGTCTAAGCTATCTCTCCCTGGCAGACCTCGGCACTGTGGAATCACTTTGTCTGGCCAAGCCCCGTGTCATCTGCATGTCCTGAGAATGAGAGAGAAAGAAGTAGATAGAGGGGGGAAGATAGGGAGGGGGGAAAAAAAGATGGAAAACCAGGGAGGCAGGAACATATACTCACAAATATAGGATGTCCATAGAATAAAAAGACATGGAGAGATGAAAGAAGAGTACATAGTGGATTATGTATTTTTGGTTCAGTTCTGTGAGCATCACAAAAAAGATTTACCTCCAGTGTACTGGGCTGAAAATAAAAAAAAGAAAGAAAGAAACACTATCTATATCTGCGTAGCAAGCTACAACTGGTAAAGACTAAGATTAGATTTAGATTAACTTAGAGATTCCCAGGGCGAAGTGCCCCATTCTGTAGCCGAACAGAAAATAGCAGGAAGGTTATCTTTTAGAGTGTAATGTATATTTCGAGTTATATTCCTGATTTACATTAGAGTGATTCACTTTGGGACCTTGACACAGGAAGAGACTCGCAGCAATGTGGTGACCAGGGACCGTAAAATTTCAGTGAAATTTTTTGACTTGTAGCACGGAAAGATGAAACAGCGAAGCAAATAGAGACGCAAAGCGGACGAATCCTGAGCTAAATGTATTTCAACATTGAGGCTACTGAACTAAATAAAGCAGATAAAATGAATTCAGTTGTATTCATATAAAAACAGATCTATCATCCTTACCTGCAACAGATTAGCATCCTGTCCAGGGTGTATGTGCCCTGCCTCTGGGATAAGTCCTCCCCCGACTCCCGACCCTTACTTTGATACTTGGAAGAGGATGGATGGCAAATCATAATAATAGCCACCTCAAAATGGAACTAGCATTGGCAGCTCACATGTAACTGAGTGGTAACTATGTTGGTACAACAGCTGGGAATGTGCAGCAAGCTCATTGCTTTATATCCGGACAGAGCTTGATGCTGCATTATCATTCTTCAAAGTGCATGGGATTAAAAAATATAAAAAGCAAGGCTGATAAAGTGAGGTGGTGCTAATGATTTGAGGAGCCCATAGATTTTCTTATTTTAATGAAACAATCATTTCCTGTTACATGCAGCCATGCCATTTATTTGAAAATACCACATTCACATCAGTTAAACTGACACACAGCAAATTGTGGTCTAATTTTAATTGTTTTTTTTAAATATGGAATTTCAGATTCTAGTTTTGACATTATGTAAACTGATCTAATTGTCCTTGCTACAGATATATGGGTCTGGTTCCACAGACTTGAAGAGCCGCTGGTCCTATTTTCAGAGAGCTCCTCTCTGGTGTATGTTTCGTGTTTACAGACACAACGTCCTCCAAAGTTTTGGACTTCATCCTTATTTCCAGTGTTGATATCACAAGTCGTGCCACTTCTTAATTTTGATTGGCTGGTGCAAGACTTGTTTTTTTGACAAGCACAGCACTTTTTCAGACTACGACTATTTTCAAATGAGAGCAGATTTGATTGAAGTAGTGAAAACAAAAACAACTAAATTGCACTGAAGTTGTTTTTGTGCCAAGGACTCTGAACACTGTCAACACTGATTTTCATACAAATTGTACAGAGAATAGATGCTTCTAGCATAAGTAAAATACTGCCTGTGGATATATACTATATGGCCAAAAGTACCGGGACACCTACGGAAGCTGCTTGCCCATGCTAACCTACGCTATGAAGCTCCCAGCCCCCAGTTTTTGTGCTGATGTTAATGCCAGAGGCAGTTTGGAACTCTGCACTTCTCGAGTCATGCATGAGAAGATGCTTAATTTTATACACTTCGGGAAATTGGGCTGAATTAAAACGTTATGAGACTATGTGGCCAAATACTTTAGTCCTTTCAGTGTAGCCAATCGAAAATCCCATCCCTCCTTTAGAAAAAAGGAAAAATAAATGCAAAAGGCCAACAAGGTATTAACAAAACACCCTAGTAAGACACTCTAGGTTAGTTTTTCTATTAATTTGTCACCTGTCTGTAGATATATTGAAAGGGTAGGACACACCATATAAAAAAAGAAGCTCAGAATCTAATCACCTTCTATCATTTACCAGGTACTACATTTGCAATGAGGATAAAATCACATCAACAAGACACCACGCACAGGAATCACATTTGCTGTTGATGGCATGGGACCGCCTAAATTTAAGATGCAGCCAATTTCCCTTGGCACAGATGTAAACATGAGCAAACATCTTTTTGACATTTTAGGGTTTTGATTCAAGTGCTGTGTGCCACTCTGTGTACTGGAGTCAAATTTCAGAAGCAATACAGAATTGCTCATTTTCTGGATGTCATCGTGCTGCCATCTTCAGACTGCATCTTCGGACGAAATAGGCAACATATAGGTCTCCGTTAAGCACAGCCTGCCTTTTAACCCTTGCTTTAGCATGCCTCATGTGGGTATATAGCGGCTCCCAGTAATAGCAATGTGTTTCTGGTTTCTACTTTGGACACAAATCAGTCTGGCTCTCAAAGCCAGACCTCAGCTCTGTTGTCAGTAAAGAGAAACGGATAGCAAAAGAGATTGAAGGCCTTATATGAAGGTAGATACATGTCCCTTTTGATTAATTTTTTTTGTTTTAATGCTTGTACAGATCCATTTTGTCTGGTTTTGCAGCTGCAGGCTCTGTGTCTCCAGAGGCTTGCATTCAGAAGCAGCCACAATTCACTCTCTCCTGTCTCTCTCGGTGCTATCGTTTTTATCCTGTTTCTGATGTTGATTTTGTGTTTGGTTCTCTTATCCTTGTCTGTGCATGCTTGTAGTCATAATGCTGATAGAAAGGGTAATACCAAAGGCAGAGGAAATTGAGGAGCTGAATTGAAGATCAGTACCCATGGACAAAAAAAACACTATTTTTTTTATTGTTTTTCCCTCAGGCTGTGTATATAAGAACGTTTCAGTCGGAAAACAAGATTCGCAGTCTTTTACTTCTACTTTCTCTTTTCTTTGGCAGCCTTGTTGTGGCAGAAGTTGCTGCTTCCATTAAAATGGCTTTTACAAGACTTTAAAGAGGGAAAGAAAAAAATTGCACTATATATTTTATATATATTCTTTTTCTGTACAACCGAATCAGTCAAGCAGGTCCGTACAGTTTGAGTCTCTGGCACCCACTGACCCATTGGTCCTGACCTGTAGATAGGAATATTAGCCCTGTGTCAGTCAGTGCTGAAAGTCTTCAAGATTACAAGAACAGCTGTGAATATTTAGTATTGATCACTAATTAATGCTTTTGGGTAAAGTGAAAATCCAATGCGATACATCTTTGTCGTTTTATTTTGTACTGTGCAAAGGTTCTTCATACCATCGACCTTTTGTCACTGACAAGCTTCTCCAGACATGCCCTCGCACTCCTTCAAAATAGAAGTATTCTCTAGTATTCTCTATGTCTGACCTATCACACAGGAGCAAGATAGATTCGTTTTACTCTAAAATGCTTGTACATTTACTACCCTTAAACAGCAATTGAACAAGACCCAGACAATAAATAAATGAATAAATAAAAATAAGCTAGACTTAATGCCTTTAAAAGCAGTGATCATGCTAATTGCCTGCATTAGAGTAAATGCATCCCTTGCTTATAACATCTGCACCGAGACCCACGGGACTTTGTTGAAGCCCTCTCATTTACATTTTCCTAATAATTACTAAAAACAGCCACTCTGCTGAGGTGAATTCTGCAAAGAAAAATAAACTGCTTTAGAACTCGAAAGCTCGCTTTTAAGTTTGTGATTATAGTTCTTAAAGCAAGTTCTTTGTAGCTTTGAAAAGCCAAAGAGCTGTTGCACGGCGAAGGAAAGCCTCAGCCTACCTATGTTACCTTCCAGCAGTTTTCCCAAAATAAGTACGTGAAGCATGATGTTTTAGCCTGGAATGGAAACAACTGTTAAAAATGTAGACAGAACAAGTAGCTTTACTCAGAAATACATTTATGTGATCTATTTCAGATGTGGTCTAGCCAATGTGTCACTGCCAGTGTACCACCAGGGACTCACATTGTACACAATGTACTTTAAATCAACAGATGTCAGCAGTAATGCTGAGATCAGTCAGAGTGAGACAGCGCCATGTTACACTGTCTCATTGTAATAAATTCTCAGTTTATCATTTTATTCATTAGTGTTTTCCATTTTATTAAGCTCAAATGATTATAGATTTTTTCCAATCAACATAAAACTGTCAGTCAACGTGAAATAGTTTTCCGCTACCTTCTCGGCAAACTCATACCAGCGAAGCACTAAGACCTATTGAAATATTGATATTTATTTCTGAGAGAAATCTTCAGCTAAAGTAAACAGTTCTATTAAGGTTGAATCCAATCCAATCCAATTTTATATATAAAGCACTTTAAAATACCCAGCACAGGACCAGAGCGAGAGAAAATAAGATAAAAACAATAAAAAACAAAAAAATCAAATTCAAAGAGCCCTGTATCAAAAAAACAAGATAAAACAGCATAGAATCAACTAAAAGCAACAAAAATAAAACTAAAACTGAAACTAAGATCTCACATGGTGTTAAAGGCCAGGCTAAAGAGGGGGTTAGAGGATTGATTTAAAAACATTTAGAGATGAAGTGTGTTAAAGTCTGAATGTAGAATTAGATGGCTTAAGACGAAGGTTATTTGCTGTGCAGCACCTCGGACAGTGCCCGTTTTAACCCAAGTTATTTTTGGACTACTTACATCCTCACTTTTTTTGTGTCTACATGTTGTACGATCCAATCCTATCAAATCCCATCTTTGCAAGTATCATTTCAAATATTTAGTAATGCCCCCAAACCCCAATGCTTTCCCCTTTTCTTACATTCCTGTCCTGTTTTTGCCTCTGGCTCTCTCATCATAGTGGGTTCCAGTAGTGTGTGTCCCTCCAGCAGCATATCAATCAAATGAGAAGTAAAGAGGAGGGAGGGGAGGAGGCCGTGGCTGGAGGAGGTGTCCTGTGTTCTCGCCTGTCTCGTTTTGCGTTTTTACCCTCAGAACAACGGTAGAAGAAAAGGAACAAGACAGATGGACGAACTGTGATATCAGCCGCTCTGACAGGGCTTTCCAGGAAGACGTAGGCGCAGAAAAAGGCAGGAGCAGTACATCAGTGGAGCATGAGGGCATGCAAGCATGCTTTCTTTATTATGACAAGTGTAAAGATGAAAAAATGGCAAACGTGCGGTCCAGATTTCTATCAAAGTCATTTATGTTCAAATATTTGACTTGATTTAACTAAAGTGTTATTTTCACACAGCTGGGTTTTGTTAAAGTGGCAACCTGTGGTATTAAAATAAAGCCAGTACCTAAAAGTGCCTGAAAGTTTCTTAAGTAATCAGGTATTTTAATAAGTTATTTATAGTACTGTGCAAAAGTCAGGGATTTATGAAGGTCTTTGGCCATTGGCTGCTTTTTTACTTACTTTAATCCTGTTCTTGTATCTGATTTTCAGAGTAATGTTTCTTTGTTAACCCACTTAACATTGACCTGTAAATCATTCAGGCATGAAGACTCGTGTGAACCAGTGTTGTGTCGACACATAGAAGTTTGTTACAAGCAGCCTGCTTCAAAAACACATAATTTGTTTACATTTCTTTAGTTGGAGCTACAAAGAATGCCAAAGATAACACAGTTTGAGAGGCATAAAATAGTATTTTTTTTTAAACTAAAAAGGTGATTTCCGAAGATGTCTGATTGGCAAGAGCTTCATTTTTCAGCATGACACTGCCGATGCAGTTAGCAGCATACCTGGATAGAAAAGCACACAGTGGAACATTATCAGTCATGGATTGTCCTCTCCAGAGCCGGGTCTCGAGAATATCAAAGCTATGTTGGATTATCGTGACCGGGAGAGAAGAGAAGAGAACAACAGGCAGGCAGCATCCAAAGCAAACCTGTGAATCCTTTAAAACGCCTGGATAACTATTCCTGAAGAAAGCTTGCCTAAAAAAATGTTGGCTCTATATTAATGCCAAATAAAATTATTACTCTGTTTTTACATCATATGCTGCATTTTCATTCATGTTCGTGTGTGTTTTAATAAATTGCTGCAGATTTAGAATTTTTCTAGAAAAATATAAATAATGTGGGGTGCTTTGAAACTTTTGCACAGTTCAGTATCTTTAAAGTTCGAGGCTATGTCAGCTAGCAGTTTGCTAGGGTTTGGTAATTCAAGTCAACGGACTCATCACATCAAGCATGTTTGTGGTGTTTGTGTCTTTTGGAGCGTTTTAATTCAATTATCTGACAAGTAATGATTAGTTTGTATTTAATTATACAAAAGCTCATCCGAAGAGTCTGCGTCTCAGCTTTGGTGAGTGAAATTCTAATTTCACGACTTTATATAACTACCTTATTAAAAGGTAGATGTTTCTCTGCAATTCATCTGCTCTATGGAAGCTTTCTAAAACTTACTGTTCCACTTCCTTGTTCCAACACTGTCACTCGTGCCACCAAAAAAACAATATAGTGAAAACCAAAATGCCAAACATCGGGCTTCAAAATGAGCCTTCACAAACCAGTGGTGACATTTCATCTCCTTGTCTGTTCTATTTCATTTTTTTTAATGAAAGTGGAGGTTGTGGATCTTAATTACTGGTGCCATTTATGTCCACTCTCTCAGGAAACGTAAGGCTGCACTTAAGAAATATACATATGTGCTGTAATTTTTTCAGACTTCAATCAGTTCAGTGTAGTATTTGTGTTCCTCTTACTGATATCAGAGGTAGCCTTTCTGGTTTTTATTCAGTATAAAGCGAAAGCTAATTTGACCAATAAATAAATCATTTTACTTTGGTACTTTAGCATTTTTGGTTCTTAATTCAAAACTATTAGATTAGAGCAGATTGTTTGCTAATTGGTTAGGAAATCTTTAGCTCCTTTAGTTTGCATGTCAAGTGTCCTTGTGCAGGAAACTGAACCCCAAATTGTCCGCAATGGATTTGGGAAGGTCATTCCAGAAGCTTAATGTTAGCATGCCTTTTGATGTGTGTTTGAAGTTGTTGTTTTGCTGCCGCTGAAAATTTCAGTTATGCTTGAAGGTGTTGATTTTAAACCAAAGACTTCTTTCTTGGTCGTGACCTTCTCGGTCCAAAAACAATGTAAAATTTAACTCACTGTGGACAGTGATCGTGATTTTCCAGTTTGATTCAATTCATTTTTAGTATTTCTTCTTTACTGTTCGTTACTAAAACATGTGTAAACTACTGTTTAATGTGACATGAAACAGAAAATGCTGACTCTTGGCATCCTGGAACCCACATAAACAAGTCTGGCTGTGACCTACTTTAGTTCTTCACCTGCACACAAGCTGCACTACACTATACTGCAACAGCTGAATGATTTGGTGTTTTCTGTAGTGCAAATGATAAGGGATTAAGTATTACTTCATTGCATTTTATATCAGAACAGAAGTTGTAGACATGCAGACATCTGGAGGATTGCTTCTTAAAATCACACTTTGTTCAAATTGCCAGGGAAATTAGCCAGCCAAACAAAGATGCTGTCTTCATGGTTACACAGCACCTTTGGCAAAAAACGACTCCAGAATTATTCATTATCAAACCTTCAGCCTCCTTAACTTTGAGGGCCCAGTGAAGCCAAAGTGTTGATTTTTTTTTTTTTTAAATATTAATAGCGCTTCTCTGTCAGAATAAATCAATGAAAGTACGTTTTGACAGGATTTTCCCTTCTTGCCTTTTGATAACAAATACAGAAGCTCAAGTGTATATTCAGCTTAGAAGCGATTCTCCGTCAATTTCATTGATTTTCTATTTTTTCATCAGATCTTTCATGTCTAAAGGCAGCTGACCAATAAAACATGATACAAAACTTTGTTCTTTAAGCCCTTACGACCGTTGTTAGGCACAAGCATAGCATAGTATCAGAAAGGGTTCCATGACCTTCTCTGAGTAAAGTTGTTTTGCCCTTACTAAAGCTATCCACTGAATCCGTGCCCCTTTCCTGAGGGGGTCGATGCTGGTCCAGTGCATTGTGAACTGGTCATTTAGCTCTCACTGAACCTCATCCTCTCTTTTCATTGTCTCTCGTCCTGTTACTAAGTTGCTCTGTAACTTTGCCCACTAGCCAAGGCGCCGTGGAAGACACAAGGAAAGCAAGGAACAAGGCAGATAAATATAAAGGAAGCCTTTTGCAAATATTATTTCACAGTTTTGTATACCACTAGTTATTTTTGGGGAGCTTTAGTGATTTCTTAAGGGTTAAATTGTTCTTTTACATTAGAGGCTATCAGTTGTAAAATGTAATAAAGTTGACCTTCACGTTTGAATTTGGAAGGCATCGCTATCTGCCCTTTATGTCTGCAACTGCATTCACGTTTTTAGAGGCAGTTATATGTAAGGCCAATTTGGGATAGTGCTGGTTTCCTCTATCTGTTACCATGATAGCTATTTTGGTGCTCAAAAATGTTCTTTGTTACACTGACTCTGTTCAAACATGACAGAAGCATTATGGAGACCTGCATTAAGGGAGAGCTGCACTTCTAGTTTCCTTCCTCTCTGAGACAGGAGCACAGCTGGAAACAAGCAAGGTGCTGGGAAATACTATCAAGGCAGAGGAGTATTTGCAACTGCCTTCATGATGAAATCCAAACTGTATTTCAGCACTGACTCTTTGGGTCTAACCCCTACCTATGTATCACAACAAGTAAGTCACTCATTACATTTTGTCATGACTTTAATATTTTATCAGACTTCTCCTGTCTTTTTTTTTTTTTTTTTTTTTTTAAAACCTACT
>VUQR01035443.1:40478-51070 GCA_015108515.1 Hemichromis elongatus
GCCTGACTGACCATACATCTATACCACAAGGCTTTAAAATTGATAAATTCCTTGAGTAAGGTTTAGGCTTTATCTCTGATCCTAAAATTTTCTTTTTTTCCTAAGTTAAGTGCACAACTTCCAAACTCACAGTTGGCTTTACTCAATGGCGTTGCCTCTCCTGCATGAGTTTCTTACATCCTTTTTGTATCTTACTGTGACCTTATTTGCAACCGTAGTGTGCACTGGGTATTGGTCTGTATTTGGTGTTTGCTCTGCGCAGAATTTTCGTTTTTATTTTGAAACTCGACGTCAGTGCCCTATGCACTTATGCGTTTTCCTTGCCAGCTCTGGTCAAAAATAGACTCCTCGCATCTTCTTAGCAGGGCTCAAAATCACTTCTAAAGCATTGTTTTGAGCAGCTGTGATCATCTGAATAGAGCGGGGAGTCAGCCGTGCACCATGGATTCAGACATTACACTGCATCCTCTAGACACCAGTAATTGATCAACACTGGTCTTTTAATTATGCTTGATGTGTGCACACTGTTGTGTTCAGCGGTTATTACTGACAATGGATCTCGCTGTTGTTTAACTTGAGTCAAAAATAGTTTAAGCTGAATGCGTGACAGGTCATTTTGTGGCAAAATTGAAGCGCGTAAGTGTTTTTGTGTTTTAAAGCAAAACATGCAACTACGCCTCAGATAATCCCTGGCTGAGTTATAACAAACTTCAGGTTTATTTAACACTGTCTGAAATTTCTTTTGCGTCTTGGAAAAAGCAGAAAAATTGCTCTCAATATGAGGTACAGAAGGGTAACAAATTAAAGATAAAATCCCATCATACTGTGAGGGGGCTGCCATACTGTTGATGGCATTTTGACTGGATTGGTGTGGGCCCACTTGTCCAAGTGTCGGTGCTTTGGTACTCTGGGGTGGGTTTGTTTGGTGGCACATGAACTGCCAAGGGAAATGCAAATGGTAAAGCTCAAGAGTCTGATTTTTGCATGGAAAGTAAACAGAACCACCAAAACATGCTAACCTACTGTATATAAAATCAAAATTCTACTTGGAACCAGTTTTTAAAAAATAACTTAAATTAATAATGAAAGTTTTTGGGTGTGGAACATGAACTTTGTTTTGCTTTCTGAAGTGAGGCATGCCAGGATAGGTTTTGCAACCATTGCCTTGGAGGGAAGGGTGACTGAAAATCAATGCAAACTTCTTCTCAGTGATCTCTTTTATCCTATGATGAAACATTTTTATGCAGATGGCAATGATCTCTTCAACAAAAAAATGCCTCCATCCTTAGTGCACAAGGGTTTACTAAATTCTTTGAAAAATATGCACATGATGTAAATCAGAGGCTAAGACCTTCACAGTTACCAAAGCCTAAACCCACTGTGCTCACCTCCATCGTCACTAAATCACTAAATACTGGATTTATTTAATAATCGTCTTCCATTTCTCCAGACAAATTCCAGTGATTTGGATAATAAACATACCAAATAAATGAAAACACTTTTAGCAGCTCAACACACCTTACCTTTTATCTTTATCGCTCGTCTTCAGCTGCAAAACTAGGACGGATTCTTCAGTGTAAACTGATAATCAACATATATGACCAAGCAGCAGCTTTTATGCATAGCAGCTGCAAAATGGACTTTGATGTCGATTTGTTTTGTGAGCGTGTCTATTGAGCAGTTTCATTATTTTATTATTATGCAAGATTTTAATTGCTATGCTAATAGCATATACAGTCCAAGTTTGCAACGAATGCATTTTCTTGTGCTTTCATTCTTTGTTCAATGAAGCAAAAGCTGCCAGGTGTGCTGAGAAGAACTCACATTCTGTATTTGTCCTTGTATTTCTACAAAAGCTCACAGAGGATCAACTGTTAATATTTTAGTATCCACTTTTTTAAACCAGAATGTGACTTCATTTTTAATGCACATTTTTTATTGATTTTTGATCTCACCAATTTTCAAATTATCATTTTGTTTTCCTTTTATGCTGGAAATCTGTTTAATATTAATCAACTGGAACTCGTCTCTCTACTATATAAAAACAAACTTCAAGATCGCTTTCCAAAAGCCTGTTCTTGCTAGCCTAATGACAACATTCATCGACGTTAGAGCACCAGTAGAAAGAAAATGGAAATGGACAAATCCCCACAGATGTACCCTTGGCTCAACTAAACGGCGTGCCAAAGGAATAGTGTATCTGCAGGGAGACCTCATTGTTGGGGGTTGTCAGTTCCACTTATCCAGACAAACCCTTAGCTTAGTCTAGGGACTGATAGTGGTTAGATCTGAGCTGGAACCTCAGGCTTTTAAAGGGCTCAGCAAAATGGCGTCTCACTCCCTAGAGGTCATAATCTTCAGGCATTAGGCCGTCATCTACCTCTCCAGCGCCATCTCTACATGTCACCATCAAGCCATTACCTCATCCCCACACCTTCAGAGAGATGCAGAGGGATCATGGTCAGGCTCTCAGTAGCCCTGCCATGTCACTATTAATATCTCTCCTCTTTCCATCTCTCTCTTTGTAACTCACAGCACCTTTTCCTCACTTCCCACTCATTCTCAGCTCATTTTGAAAATCTACTTGACAGTACACAGAGAAAGGAGACAGAGAAAAGATTCAAGGAAGAGCATTTCCTCGGACTCTCTCACCTTGGAGTGTCCCCAGATGGAAAGAAAAATACGAGCAGGGGCCAAGTCAGTGTTTGCAGAGTTGACATCCATTCAGACTTATTTAGATTACATTAGTTGTCGAAAAAAAAAAAAAGAAACAGATGTGCTTTTAAAGGGTGTGATGTGATGCATTTGTGCACACATATTTAAATTGTGCATCTTTCAACTTGTAAAGGTTGGGCCGGAGAGATTGAAAAACCAAAAAAGCACAGAAGAATGACAGCATGGGAACATAGCAGATCTATGCGGTGCTACCACTAACAAGTCAGCACTCTCTGGAGAAAATAAAGTTTGAAACAAGAAACAAGTATTACAAAAACTGTGTCAAGGAATTTGTTATCATGGACAAAATTTGAGTGGAAGCTCTCATAAATTAGCATATCACAGCTATAGATAACTTGTTTGGGGCAGGGATAGGTCAGTAGGTAACGTGGGTGCCCTATTATTGGAAGGTCAGGGGTTTGAATCCACTGAACAGCTACCCTGAGGTAACCCTGAATGAGGTACGGTCCCTACACATGGCTCCCCGGGCACCTGATTAGTAGCTGCTTCACTAAGTAAATGGTTTAAATGCAGAGAGAGTAATCCCCCCCATGCACTAATAAAGTACATTATTATTTACATGTTGTGTCAAATTTGTGAACCTATCAGAAGTTTATTAATTAGTGGTCCAGACCAAGTCTTTATTTGATATGCTGCTGTTCCACAAAATGAAATAAAGAATTACTGTGATTGACTGTAGCCAATACTCCAAGGCAATACAATTTTACTCCTGATGAATTTCAAAGCCTTGATGTTTGCTTGATTGCTTGTTTTAAAATTGTACAAAATTATCCACATTACACCAAGAAAAATTCCTTCTTTAATCTCCAGGAGCGATTGACTTTTTTCGATCTAAAACCTCTTTTGCATGTAAAATGATTTGAATGCGGTGTCTAAAAGGAGCTTCGTCAACAGTGCTGCTGGTATCTTGATTCTGTCTGCTCCAGATGGAGTCTGCTCTTTTTTGTTACCCATTTATGGATCCTTGCTGGTCGTTCATCAATCCAAGAAAGGATTTGTATTATTCACAAAGAGTCTGCCAACAACGACTTTTGAAAATCTGGGCGATTATTCACAAAAATAAGACCTGAATGATGTGGGCACAAAAACATTCACACACACACACACACACACACACACTAGCACTCGGTCCTTACATTGCAGTAGGCATATTGCAAATGTTTGATTCAGTCCCAGGAAAAATCACATCAAAGAGAGCAGTTTTAATATTTGCAAAGGACAATACTAGACAAACAAAATATTAGACTACTAAATGTCCATTTCATGAGGTATTGACAATTTAACATAATACGTTGTCTTCCTTGACCTGATATAGATGCTTGTGGAGTGATTCAGTCTCATTAGCCCGAGCATTTATGAGGTTGCTTTGTCCTGTGTCCCTTTTTCTGTGTGAAGGAAGACACCAGGACCAAAGCTTTACACAATAGTAAGAGATAAGAGAAGAGATTAAAAGTGAATCTATGGTCCTTGCAAGAATAGAAAGGGGGATAAGAAGGATGCTGACCTTTTAGTGATTTTCTTTCTCTTTTGTTCCTTCAGTTCTTTCTGTCTCGTTCACTCCGTCTTTCTTTTTCACACACACACACACACACACACATATATATATATTTATAACTCTAGGCAAGCCTGAGTGAAGTAATGGGCCGTATATGCCATTGAAGTCAAGCACATCAAACCACTTCCACTATTCAATTAAACCCCTGGCCTAAGTGGCAGGGTTGAATCACGTGGGAAAACAGCGCACACAAATATCTGTGTGCGGATATGCGTGCAAAGGCACACGAAAGAAAACACAAGCTAGTGCTCACCTACTCACCTCGCCTGAATTTATATCTTGAATATGGTCCCAAACATCCATGGAAGTGCACATGTACTCACACACATACCTTTGGCCTTTGTTTTCGAAACAACAGAGGCTATCTACAGGAATACAATACACAGTGGATTGCTTGGAGAGAAGAAATTGAAGCCATTAGAAGCCTTATTACTTTTTTATCAGAAAGTGGAGGATAAGCTTGTAGAATATAGATGGGAAAAGAAGCACTAAGACAAAAGCAGATCTAAAAATGGGAGGGGGTGGATGGGGTAATAAAAAGAGAGCAGAGTAACGCCAGACTGATATAAGTGAAAAGAGAGAAAATGGGGCGCAAGAAACAAATAGGAAGTTGCTGATGAAAAGTGAATAAGGAGGAGACTGGGGGGAAATAATCAAATTCTTGCACATCTCAGCTCAGTTCTGTCAGAGAAAAAAAAAAAAAAAAGCGTGAGCCACTGGTGCCAGTCATCTGCTTGGCAAGAAACTGCAGAGAAGCTCTGTGTTCTCTGCTCCTTCACTATCCTCCTTCAGCCCATTTGCTTGGCTCACGTAGAGAGAGCTGCAGAGTAATTGTTAGGACAGTAAACGTGTGCGTGTGCGCGCACTCGTGTGTGGGTGAGGGGTGTTAATACTGATGAATGAGGCAATGAATGACTCATGGGAGAAAGGGTAGACGCTAGTGTGGAGTGTGTTTTTATGTGCCTAAGTTTAGTTTATGCATAAAGGTGTGTGTGTGTGTGTGTGTAATTTGCATTTGGTACACATTTGCATTTTTCCCTACCTGTGTTATTTGTGTCCAGTCTTGTGTCAGTATTATGTACAGCCAAAAGCCGCACCTGACTTGCACTTTATCGTCTGTTGGCCCACGGTGTTGACTGAGAAGCCAAAGCCACATTTTTATAGAAGGGTCAGGGTTTGAGGTTAACATTGCACTTCAAAGCCTTTGCTGCAATGGAGGAATACTGCATATTCAGCTTGCTTACCTCAACCTTCTAGCATAAGCTGTGTTTCTCGACCCGCTCGCTCGCTCCCTCCCTCGCTCCTTGACACTCACCCAGGCTTGAGGGAATGTATCATCTTCAAATGAGGAGACATCTCATAGGAGACCAGGGAAACAGAGTGGAATGCTAATTGTAGTGTGCAACTGCTGGAAAAAGCAATAAAATATTAAATCAGTTCGTAGACATGCACGGAAAAACACACGTACAACGTGCAACACAAAAACATTTGTATGGTGTGTTCGCTAATGGTTTTCATAGTGTGCGTTCTTGGTTTTCTATAGAATAGCAGCAATAACACTCTTGAAGAGCGTGCAAGGACTGTACAAAGACGTACATAAATATAGCTACAAGCATTGATGAAGGGGGCAAATAGTTAAGCAGGGGGAACGTAACCATGGCAACTTCATTTGACGAATTTAACCCTTCATGCCTTTCTATATGCTCCAGGTCAGTTTTGAGCCAGGCTCTCACAATAAATGTCTATACCGAATATTGAACTAGAGACTGATGTATAAACAGGCTGTTTCCCATAAATACATAGATGAATAATCCTTAATTAATGTTTAAGAGAGCAAGGAAAGTTTGTTTTTTAATAGGTTTTTAAAAACACTAATTTTTGGTGGAAAAGAATCTCAAATTGGATGGAAACACAATCTGTTCTCACGACAGTGTGAAAGTCTTCCTTGAACTCTGTCATTATTGTCACATAATAAAAGCATGTACAGTCTCACAGTTTCAAGATTCCCTAAAACTACCATTGCCTTTGTTTTCACTCCCAATCCATCTGAATAAATAGACATGAAATATATATTTTTTTAAAAACAAACATTTGTATATTTTAGGCAACTTTAGCTGAAGTCATCAAATTTGTTTGTAGTTTTTTAAATTGTTGTCCAATGTCTGCAAGGTTTAAATGTGTCATTTTGATGTCAATCCACTAAACAGTTGCTGGGTTACAACCATGTTTACTGTTTGGAGGGTTCTTCATAAGTTTCTGTTAGCTGTAAACGATAATCAGTTTCCAAAATCAATCGTATTATTTATGTTTATGTCATATTTATTGTTTGCCATGTTAGGTGCAGACGGAAAAAAAATGGAACCTCTAATTAAATTTTTTAAACATCTCAGTAGGATCCTGCATTGCCAAATAATAATAATTGTATATCCCTTAAGTAGATTATTGAAATCCAAAGTGTTTTATTTTGTAAGCTTCCCCAATATTGTGTCCACAGACCAGGCACTAAGTTTGATTTAAGCAAAGCGTTCCTGGGATATGATTTTAATAGTTCAGTTTGCAGTTTTCTTTGTTGTTGTTCTTACCTGTAGAAACTCGCAGATTAGTTGCGACAGAGACGGCGAACATGTGAAAGGAATCGGGGAACCGTTCGGTTCTGCAAAGACAATGCACAGCACCAGAAAAGTTACAGGCACTGCATTGCTCACTGGCCCCTGATAGACATGCTGGACCACACATAGTAAACAGACTCATGCTCGTTTGTATATGAATGCGTGTCCTACATATTCCTGTGTGAATACACCAGAATCCTTTGATCTATACTGTAATACCCTTGCTCCATCAAACGTTGTGTTAGTTTTCACTGCTGAGTGAGAGCAGTTGATGATACCATAATGATACTGAAACCTGCACGTGTTTGTGTGAGTGCGCGCATGCACGGGTGGCTCATTATCTGTGACTTAGAGCCCATGGCCAGCACTGATGGGCCCTATGGTTAAGTTCCTGTAATAAAGGTCTAAAGCGTTTTGGGCAAGCCTGAAGCTCAGAGACCATTTTTTGCAAGGAAAGGAAAAAAAAAAAAAGCAGCTCAGGATATCCCTCCGCCTCAGCATCAATTCTGTATATGGAAATGATTCAGTCAGAGATAACTTGAATCTCCCTCTCATTGAATTGGAAGACGGATTAGAGACGCATAAATTCGTAAAATGTAAATAGCTGCCTGGAGGAGACTTACTTACCTCCTGCAGATGACGGAATACGATTAAACATGTGGAAATTAAAGATGATGGGAGCTGACATAGCGCAAAGGTGAATGCTTCTCATCCTATTTCGTTAACACTTTGTGTGATCTCCTGGGAATTTATCAATTATCCACGAGTGTGAAATGCAACGTAAATAGGTGCGAAACATGTGAATTTGTTACATACCTGGAGCGCATTTGCATAAAATGATGGTGCATACCGCAAATCTGAGACGAATGTGCTGCTCAAATCCATTAATATTGTTATTCAGCCGTAGTTCTCATTCAGACAAGTTTAATCTGCACAAAACCCACATAAGCTTCACCTTTGTAGCTATGGAGTTTCCAAACAGAGGTCTTAAAGTGGTAATTAGATACAGTGCTATGCAGGGCAAATCTCTTCCAGACATTTTTCTGTATTTTCATTTAGCCTCTTATCCTAGTGTGTTAATTTGACTGTTACACTTTGGGGCACTCCCTGGTGTTTGGATAAGGTGGAGAGGTCTGGCATATTACATTCGAGATTATTTTTGGCAAAGCATATCCGTCAGGCCAAATGGAAAGAGGAGCGTTTGTCGGTTCATGCGTTGCGTCTGTAATGCCAGCATCCCTTTTTTGGGCTTGCCAAAAGGGATGCTTGCTTCGGCAGCGTGGGATGGAGGAACTGTGAGGTTACTGGCCCTCACTAACAAGGACTCAGAAACGAGGTCGAGTCTTTTTTTTTTTTTTTCCTTTCTGGTAACTCTTTTACCTTCCCTATCCCTTTATTTCCTCCTAATAGTGCCTGTATCCATTTCACACACTCCCAAGTGGCAAAGGATTTAAACTTGTATTACAGCCTGTATTCCAATCCTTTCTTTGTATTATTCTTTAAACGGAACGGGGCCGTGTTTTGCATGTAAATGCCCTTGAGGACTAGAAATCAGACATGTATGAGGATAGGAGAACTTCATGTACTGACCACAGGGATTATTACGTGGTTTTAAGCATAAAATTGCCTCAAGGTTCAGAGGTTCTTTACATTATTTAGCGCATCATCTCCACCATTTTTATATAGGTTTTTCCGAGGCTGAGGTTTATATTTTCCACTCCTCCTTAATGGCCCGCAGAATGGGACAGCCCTTCTCATTATTTGGCTCTACTGCGTGCTTTCCTGCAGTCATTTAAACCACCTGCATCTTTACATGCGAGAAATCATGGCCCAAAGGAAAAGGAAAATAATCACACGCTGATGTATATACATAGCTCCCCGAGAGTTTAGGATTTGAAATCCATCACCGTGCCAGCCGGATAAATGAATGAATAATACTCCACACTGGCGTAGTGGTGTTTTCTAACCTACGATGGCAGCAGATCTGTAATGGGCATATTGAATTTTGTTTAAAGTTTCAGTGGCCTATGGGTTTTGTGTTATCGTCTAAAGTAGATTCGGTCTCATTCTGTGTCATGACAGGAATGAAGAAGCAGGAATTTGTAACAAAATTGGGCTTTATTATTGAAAACAGTACACAAATGGAGGCCATCTCTGTTACATACCAGCCTATTGGATAGAGTAAATAAACCTAACTCGGAGCTAGAAGTTAATGTCCTTGCATGTTCTGAGTTTTGCCGAGGAACAGCAAAGCCAAATAAGAAGCGGATTAAAAAGAATGTGTGTTTCTGACGGGTTCTTAGTCAGTGTCGGGGCTTTAAGCTAGGCCTGCGGACAGTGTAGAGTGAAGGGGGGATTTTCAGGACATCCGCTTTGTTAAAGTGAAACAGACCGAAATTGGCTGTAAGCTTACCAAAAACAGAGTGAGCTTACCGTCAATGAGGATGAGAGCACGCATTCTGTCATCGTTCTTCTTCAGAATGTATTGTTTTGTCTTCCGTAGCTGCATTTTGTTTTGCAATTTTGTAATTATATATCCACAGTTGTTCAGTGCCATGTAATGCTGGCATTAGGTGAACTGTTTGCATGTTGTGAAATCTGCTTAGTTCAGTCAACTGTGTGCAGCAGTTTGTCCTTGCAGTGTTTCTCTTGACAAGAGCTGTCCTTGGCCCAACTCTTACTCCACAAAACAGCCCCGTCTCCACAATCTACCGACCACAATGAGAGAGAACGGAGAAGAAAGCGATGTTAATTGAGAACGAGCGGAAGAAGAAAGAGAAGTTCACTGAATTTGTTAATTTCTTGAATCCTCATCAGCTTAAACTGCTACTGGGTTATGGGAATAGATTAGCATTGTGTGGAATGCAGTTTGTCTGTTTTTCTAGCAAAAAGTACAGACGATGAGACCGAGACTGCGTTCGTCTGACTGTTTCCTCCCAGTTTTAGTTTCAGTTAGCTCTGCTGAGCAGGTATTTTCAGACAAACTGTCAGCTCTAGTCTTGTAGTCAGCATGTACAACAGTACAGACATTGTTCATACATTGATCTCAACGTTTCTTAGCAAGAACCCGAGCAAGCACGTTTCTCATAGTGCATTTTTAAAATTTGTTTTCTAATGTTGGTGAACTGATCGATTAAACCAGCCATTATATGATATAGTGAAAGTATGCTAAATGTTTCTAGAACTGCTTTATCGCCCCGTCTCATCAACGGCTGTCGGGCTTAGATGGGTTTTGAATGAAAAGACCTTGGAGAGACCTTGAACGAAACATTCATTTCTCTAGCATACCGCCGCCCTCACTTCATTCCTCTCTAAACCACTTTCCCTCCAGCTTCATAGCCACAGTCTATAAAAGGGCCCAGAAAGACTGAATCATTGTGCTGCTGGTTTTGGAGCCGGGGGTTCAGATAAACAGTGAAACAAAAGCCTGGCCCAGAAAGTTGTCGCTGGAGATAAACATAGTAGGAGACGGAGATATGGTATGCCCAAACAAGACAGGCTTCCATTCTGTGTCTGTGTGTAGATAGGTTTTTGTATTTGTGTGTGTGTGTGTGTGTGGGTGTGTGTGTGTTGTGGTTAAAGGGATGGGTCATTGTGGTTTGCAAAGTGTTTCCATCTGGAATCACTCTTATTTTGGTCAGCTTCTTTTTTTTTTTTTTTTAAATTTGGGAGTTTTTTTTTTTTCTTTTTTT
>VUQR01035445.1:0-40052 GCA_015108515.1 Hemichromis elongatus
CAAGAAAACCTTTTTCACATGGTCATAATGGGGTATTTTGTGTAGAATTTTGAGGACAGAGATTAATTTAATACAATTTGGAATAAGGCTGTAACATAATAAAATGTGGAAAAAGGGAAGCGCTGTGAATACTTTCCGAATGCACTGTATTTTTAATACGGCAGTGCTCATATTCCCCTTTTATTTACTCGTTACAGGTTTGCACGCATCCACTGACAGGGAAGATTGATGAAGGCTATCGGCTTGTTCTCACTCAGAGGCATGCAGAGCTTGTAGAAAGGCTGAGCCAGCTTGGGTATAAAGAAGCACTTCACCCTCGTTTTACTGAATTCATTGTTAACACCTACGGGATCCTAAAGGAAAGACCAAGTGAATCCAGCAAAAAGGGAATGGACTACAATAATCCAGACTTCCTGAAGAAGGTGATAATGACCGTTGCACCTAGAAAGCTTCACAAGGACCTGCTGCTGTTGCTCACTTGCCTCTGCATGATGGCAGGAATGGACAAAAAAAACCTTTTTTTTTGGTAGCTCAGGCTCCAAATTTGGCTTTGGACCATCCTCAAGCTGGAATAAATGATAGGACAGAGTAAATAATGTGTGTCTATGATTTTGTGCTTAATGAAAAATGTCTGCCATTTGATAGAGAAACAACCAAAAGTGAAGCTCACAATTGCACGTGTTTAATCATTTCTACAACACCAATCAGCCGCAAAAACATGAAGTATTCAGCCTTTTTAAAACTGCCATGCACAAATAAGCACAGTTTGATGAACGATGTCTTAACAGTAATTTGATTTCAGCCAATATTCAGTGCACAGCAGACCGCTAATTGTATCTCCAACATCATGGATCATGAGATACAGCATGAGAAAGTTTTTCATGGATCTAACGTTAAAGACATGATACTACAAAATGGAAACTATAGGTCTACTGTAATCTGGAGTTCTGTTTGCTCACTTTGTTTCACATGTGAAGTAATGTTATTATGAAGTACTTTCCTAAAATCTCAAGGTGCCATTCATTTTACTTCAAGTGACGTTCTTGTCATTTTTAAACAGTCATGAGAAATAGCTCCTTAGGATTTTTGAAGATAAGAAAAGATAAGAAATTAGTCCCACACTTGGGAAATTTGTTTTGTAACAGCAGAAAGTGGACAGTGCAAAGTTACATAGCAAAAAAACAAAACACTGGAATAGGATCAAAATAAGAATAAAATACTGTACACAATAGAATAGGATAAAATATATACTGAGTAAAATACAACTTTGTCAGAGAAAGAGTATTGCACTTTGTGTTATTGCTATTGCACATGTGTGTGTTTGGTCAGTTGTAAAGTCTTTGATGTGGAGTCTTGACAGCAGTGGGTGCTGCATCCTGCCACTGAAGGAGCTGCTCAGTGCTGTGAGAGTCTCCTGCATGGGGTGGGAGATGTTGTACAACATGGATGACAGCTTAGCCACCATTCTCCTGTCATTCACCACCTCCACTGGGTCCAGAAGGCATCCTAGAACAGAGCAGGTCCTCCGGATCAGCCTGTTCAGTCTCTTCCTGTCCCCAGCAGAGATGCTGCCACCCCAGCATTATTTATTTTTTATGTTTAATTTATTACGGTAAGTCATATTACGTTACGAACAGTAAATAAATATACTCAAAACAATTTAAAAAAACACGTTTATGGAAAATAAACAGCATACTGACTTAAAAATTTCAATTTCAAAGCACTTTTTCATTTGACGAACAGCGGCGGTTGTTGCTGTAGGTCGTCCCAGGTGAGGTCACGTGCCACACGGGGCAGACACCAACGCCGTAGGGGTGTGGCTTAATAACGTGACACATCGAGCGATAAGAGCAGTATGGTTTAATGTATGTTCAAAAGGACTAGTTTATTAATTTGCTCTCTGCTTTCAAGCTACACCGTACGTGTTTCTACCGAGCATGTGCAAACAATACAATACATGAAATGAAATAAACACTTCAACGGGCTGCTCGTTGTGTGGCTTCATCAGACGTACTGTCCCAGTTTTCATGCTAAGGTAAGTTGACCATATGACGTTAGCTGGTGTTTTAAGCTAGCAGGGCAGCATCACGGGTGCACAAGGATAAACGATGTGCAAAGAGAAGTGTCAAAGTTTACTGAGAAAAAGATTGTGTGAATTTTGAGACCAGCAGATCGCCGATGAAGAGAGAACCTTCAGCCAGATTGACCATTTACCTGTATGAGTATGTGACGAGCAGTGACACAGAGAGTTCGCATATCTTGCTTATTAGGAGGCTAGATGATGATTTAATTTAGGTTAGCATGTGTTTGTGTAATCTGGCTTTATTCTGTGATTTAGTGTGCTTTTAAAAATACAATATGAGTAGTTAGAAATGTGAACCGAAAGTCTGAAACAGTCCTGAACCTTTGAACGCACCACCATGGGGATCCATTGTTAAGCAGTGTTTGTAGTATGACCTGAATTTTCAGTGTGAACTGAATGCTTCACCAGCTCATTGTGCTACAGTAAACGCCCTGAGAGAGAATATGCTTCCCTTGGATCGATATAATTGTGATAATATTTATAATGTTAAATACGTGCTTTTCAAATGACAAAAACCCAGCAGAACAAGGTTCGAACAAGACAAACATTTGAAACTGTTTTACTTTACTTACACTAATGGGCGTTAGATGGTATGTTTGATCTGTAAAGACACAAAGGTGTGGTGCTCAAGGCAAATTTTCAATGAAGCCTTACTTTAACTTTAGTTAAAAAAAAACAAAACTACAGATGGTGACAGCTGGATTATGTCAAGGCTTTTTCCAGCGTGTTTTTTTTTTCTCTTTGCTTCTTTTAAAAGCAATCACGATGGATTGTGTAAACAACAAGTAAGCCGGTCTGTTGTTTCCTGTGCATTTGATTATACTGCCTTCAGGTCTATACAGATGCCAGTTGCTTCATGTTTTCCACAAATGCATGTACGGGCACGAAGTCAAAAAACAGGTTATTCCATGAGAAGACTATTTCCTTTTTCTTGTTTCAGGGTCCAGTGGAGCCCATGAAGAAGAGACGCTGCACAGGAATGAGGCCAGGCAGAGAAGCTCTGACGTTGTTCAACTTAATTGTTGTTTAGGGACGATACAGCAGCATGGCCCTGCAGGCTTCTGCCTTTCCTAATGGCTTTGTTGCAGGCATCCATGCTGTGGGATGGGCTTTTATCGTGCCGTGTTTCTGGTTTCTTGATCGCCTCATTGCTGTGTGCAAGCCCACCACTCTGGAGCAAGCTCAGCGGCTGGAGCAGGAATGCTATCTTCGCCCCCTTGAGGTCTTTTTTGGCTCCATTACCTTCTTTATTCTTTTTCTCGCTACAGCACCTTTGGCTTTTCTCGGCTTTCTGCTTTGGGCACCTCTTCAGGCCTGCCGCAGGCCATTTAGCTACCACAGAGAGATGCCATCCTTACCAGAGAAGGCGACAAACAAGGGCTTTGAGCTGATGGGTAAGGCGTCATTTGTCTTTGCTTCAGCCAACCTGTGTCTACTGCCTGACAGCCTGGCTCGCTTTAACAACTTAGCTCACACTCAACGCAGGGCAACTGCTATTGGCCAATGCATTGTGCGGGGCATATCTCGCCCTAATATCCGCATATTAGTTGACTCCCCCAGCAGCTGTGGTACTCTCAGCCCCTCCAGCAGCATTCTCCCCACAGTGAACTCACCTACATACGGGGCTACAGTAAGTCAACATCCTGACCCAGCTGAAATGCATGATCCAAATTCTAACATAGATAACGTAGATTGTGTACCCAGTGATGATACAGAAGAGTCCACCTCTTCCCTCCTCAATTCCAACCGTAACTCTAACCAACAGGACCAATCGAGTCAGCAAAATCCTCCCCGAGCTTTGAGCTCTCAGGGACTCCGCCAGCAGGATGATGTACCCTGGGAGATATCTTCACTGTTTCCAGCCAACGTTGACATACTGTGCCTAGAAGAAGTGTTTGATAAGAGGGCTGCACGGAAGCTCACCAATTTATTGAAGTCTGAATTTGGACACATACTGTATGATATAGGTGTGTATGCCTGCCAGCCGCCATGCAGATGTTCTTCTTTTAAGTTCTTCAACAGTGGCCTCTTCCTTGCTAGCCGATTCCCTGTGCTCGAGGCCCAGTACCACTGCTTTCCAAACAGCCGAGGCGAGGATACACTGGCTGCCAAGGGTCTGCTTTCTGTTAAGGTGCATTGCTTAAAGTCCCCCTCTTCAATCTTTCTTCTTTTTTTTTTTAATCATCAGGTCTGCTAGTTTAGGATGCTTGAGCATTATCGTATAGGGATAAATTTCATTTTATATATATATTTATATATAAAAGTAGATTGCATGCGTAATAAGGAGTGTCATCTTGTGAAGTAACTGATATTTTTTAATGAGGTATTGAGTGTTGATTTCATTGGAATTTGTTGCTTTTATGTAAAATAGGATTAATACTTAGGCTTTTGTTTCAGTGGGAATAAACTGAAAATATGATGCATGATTGTTTTTGTGTTTTTTAATTCCCAGGTGCTTATTGGGCGGAATCAGAAACAGAAGAGAGTGGTTGGCTATTTTAACTGCACACACCTTCATGCACCAGAGGGTAGGTCCCAATTTCTAATTTGGCTTAATTAAATATTTTTTTATTTTTAGTCATGTTTAGGAGACCCTCTTTGTAATCCTATTTCAGGTGAAGGGGAAATTCGCTGTATCCAGTTAGACATGGTGACTATGTGGATCGGGGAATTTCAAGCTGCCAACAAACAGCCTGATGAGGATGTTGTTTTTGATGTGCTCTGCGGGGATTTCAACTTTGACAACTGCTCACCTGGTGTGTTGCTGTCCTCATCCAAGACTTTATTCTGTTAATAATTTAAATTTTTTTTATATCGTGTTTTTGACAAGTTTTTAAAATGTATTTATCTAGATGATTGTCTGGAACAGAATCACTCTCTTTTCGGGGAGTACAAAGACCCTTGCAGGGCCGGATCTGGAAAGGAGAAGACCTGGGTCACCGGTTTGTACAATTTATTCTCAGTAGCAATAATTACTTCATAGTTTGACTGTGTGACAAATTTCAACAATGATTAGAGGAGTTTTATGCTTTGTTTTTGAAGGCACTCTGCTAGAGCAGCCCACATTGTATGAAGATGACGTAAACACCCCAGAAAACCTACAGAGGTACTCTCACCTCTTTTTAGTTTTCAGGAAAACTAAATTCATAATAGAAACTCCTTACACACCGTTTATGGTTACAGTGTTACAGCAACCTGTCCTGTCTTTTTCATATTCTTATAGGACTTTGGAGAGTGAGCACCTGAGAAAGAGATATATCGCTCCTCCTGTACCTAACGGAGACTCTCCGTTGGTGTACCCTGAAACCGACCAGCCGTGGATCGGACGACGGATCGACTATATCCTGTACCGCGAAAGCTCAATTTCAAAGCAGTGCCGAACAGTATGTGCCTCTCTTATTTCCCTGTGATCAGTACCTAGTCTTTTCGTTTTTTTTATTTGGATTTTAAATGTTTACCGGTATATCTGTAGATAATTCAGAAAATATTTGTAAATTGCAGAACTACAGACAGTCTCTTCATTTAGAAGAATAATTTATCTTAAAAAAATGCATAAAATGTTTTTTTTTTTCCATTTAGGAAATTGAAGAGGTGACCTTTATAACTCAGCTGGCTGGGCTTACGGACCATATTCCTGTGGGACTGAGACTGAGTGTAGTTATGGACTCAGACTCTGCTGATGAATGAGGACTCATTCAAACAACAGTACAAATTGTACAAAAAATGTGCAAAACTTTACTCTGTACAGGTTCAAGAGTGTTTTGACTACATACTTGAATTTGTAATTTTAATGACTGTTCTGCCCAAGCTGATTATACCTCAGGTGAACTTTATACAGCTTTATAATATCAAGGTTTTATAATTGATGCATTTTATATATCAGGGGTTGTTCAGGCCAGAGGTGTTGATTTTATAAAACAGGAGCATTCTCCTGTCACAGTTTCTTACCAAAATAAATGCAAATAATTAATTTTATACTGTATTTTTTTCTGCCTTCAATTTGTCCAGCACTTAAGAGGTGCATTTCTTTTTTTTTTTTACTTTCCCTTGTGACACAGCAGGCAATATTTACTGTTGTGAATGTCATTCAGCTGCTAGACAAAATGTTGACAGCACACAATTGTGATTAAAAGAACAAAAGCTTCAACAAACAGTGTTTTAGTAAGGAACAGCTTTGTTTTCTCATATATAGAACCGTGCCAGTCTTACCTTACTTACAAATAAAACAGCAGACAAGCAGTTCATCAAAGTAGCAGAGGCTTTGGATAAAGTAAGTACAAACTAAAAAGCCAGAGTGATTTAAATGTTGCTGGAAACCGAATTTGAAATTAAGGAAATAAACGAACTTCATGAGTAAATAAAAACAACACAAATTTAGAAGCTGCAACATCTCATCTGATGATATGCAACAATAAAACATGGCAGGTGAAGCGAATATCTACAATTAAATGTTCTTCTGGAAAACCTTGTGTCCTGGCATTCATATGGATTTATTTTGACGCACACAACTCATCAAAACAATGCTGTTCGCATCCACTACAAAGGCACCTCCAGACTGGTGGGGCAGGACAATACACTTCATATGCGTATTGCTCAGAAGAATAGATCAAGCTGTTGATGCTATCTGCAAAGTCTGCAGATCTTAATGCAATTGCACATCCACTGGATATACAGGAACAACTAAACATCACAAAACATCCCCAGAGTTTCTGTGTCCATGCCCAGCTGATTTAATGGGTCAGGTTTTCATCAGATCTTAAAGAAGGAAGTGTAAATGTTTTTTTTTTTTTAAGTTAGTGGCTTTAGATCTGGGCAAATAAAAAGTAAAATCAGGGGTTCCTCAATTGTTTGTTTCTGGACTATAACTCTTTAGCTTTTACAGGGTCCAGCAAAAAATATCCTATGCAGATGATACACAGTTGTAGTTATCATTGTCCTCCAATGATCTAACCCTTTTCATTTTTTTAGAGCTGAACAGAGACAAGACAATTATTTGTTGTTGTTCAAAAAGAATGTTTGTTCATATTTATCATCTATTTCTCTGAAACACAATGAGCAAGTCTGGTTTGTTACCTGGATTGATCACCAGGAGGGCCTTCTATTGCTTTAAAATACATATTCAGAATAAGGAATTTCTTATCTCAACCTGACTAAGAATTTGTTCCATGCATTCATATCAAGCAGGTTAGACTATTTGAATGCTCAGTTTTCATCACAACTTCAGCTCATTCAGAATGCAGCAGGCAGAGTCCTTATGCACAGGTGGAAACTTGAACATATCCAAGTATTGGAGTCACTTCATTGGTTCCAGTTCAATACAGAATTACCTTTAAAATCCCTCTTTTAGTTGATATAGCTCTTAGTAATTTCCCCCCTGATTTGCTCTGCATCTGCAACCTTACTTCCTCACTTAACACATGTACATTTGTGTCTTTCTGCAGACTGAAATGTGCTATATATAAAATTGCAATTACCATTTGATTCCACAATATAAGTCAGGTGTTTAAAATGAAACGGTGTGATTGATTTAATAACTTATTAGGCTTTTTCTAAAAACAAAAAACAACCACATCATTAAAATGTGATTTTCAAACATGTTTCACATGATGATTTCAGCAGTCAAGCCAAAGCGAATCACAGGGCAGTAGACTAACCTTCCTTGTGGAAATCCGTGTAAAAAAATATAAAATAAAATAAAATCCAGTCTGAAGTTTCACTAGCTTTGGTAACCGATAGGGGGAGCTCTATATTGTTAACCCTAATCACGACCTTAAAGCCAACAAAAATGCAATAAGAGCCAATCAAAATCCGGGGACGTGAAACACTTCCTGTTTTTAGCTCTGTAAACTCGTGGATAGCGGTTTCCATAATACTGTAATGTTATAGTGTAATGTTAAAGTGAAGACCATGAATTTACTTTGTCACTCGCGGAAAGTGCTGTCCTCGGTGTTGAGAAGAAGTGTTTTACTAAAGCGAACAGAGGCTTTTGGGAGCATTTGTTCAACCTCCAAAGCTCGGTGCATCAGCCTGTCTGTGCCTCAACATTTTACAGCAAACCTGATCTCATGTCCACACTGGCATCACGCAGCGTCCTTCACCGGGCACTTTGACATAAAAAGATGTTATTCGGAAAGCGAAGAGAGCCGAAATTCAGAGAGTAATGGCGTGATTGAAGATGATTCACATGAGCTGGACGATAATAGCAGCGAAAACAGCTCCCTCAGTCGCAGTAAGTAGATAAAGTGCGATAGAGCTGTTCAGCTTTCATCGCATTCGCTTACTTGCTTCATCATGTGTGATATAATTGAATTTCTTGACGTTTCACGGTTACGCGACGTTTGATCTTGAAAGTGTGATACCTAAAAAGGTTTTCTGGTGTATCTTCAGGTTGTGAGTTGGAAGCAAAAAAACAAAGTCCCGCTTCTTATTTCTGACAAAACTAACAATTTGAAGACACTAAGCAATTACCTAAATTCTCGCTTAATATGCATATTATTTTTGTGCCAATAGTTGATTGGCAGGTAATAATAGTAAACATTGGGAGTTTATGAAGCACGAATGAAGAATGTGAATATCTACTTCGTACTTAGAAAAATAGACAGTTGGGATACTGGAAAAGATGATTCACATCGTTCACACCAAATGTGTACAGTTTCATTGAAAACAATCTAATAAATATATTGAATACTTTAAGTCTGACATGATTGCGTATGACATAAAAACTATCTTGTCATTTATACTGTTGTGTTTCATATAAGCCAAATCAGAGTCAGATGTGTGTCATTTACTGTTATGGACACTACAGCAAGCAACATGCGGCACAAAACTGCAACAATATCATATCCACAGATATACAGAATTTATAAATGATTACATTTTCTAAAGTAATTTTTATATTTGTCCACACTTTCACATATTTATGTGAGGGAGTAATGAAGAAGATGATGAAAAAATAATTAGTCATAGAAATATAGTATTACACACTTAAACTACAATTAAAGCACCTGCAAATGTTCCAGATCATAATTTGTAGTGCATTTGCATTCATATATCAAATAAACAACCTTTGATTATATCTCATTTCTTTTTATTTATTCATTTTTTGCAACCAACACCTGTGTAAACTTCCTCACCAGGAACAACTCTGTGTAAAATTACTAGAAAATACTTCTTAGTTACAAAGGTAAATGCAGTTTTGCCATTTCATTGTGGGTGACCCACGTTCAAAGTATTAATCTGTTTCTGAAAATGTCTTTCTCCAAACTGCCTTCAGTGACTCAAAGACGGTAGGATCCCTATGCTGCTGACGTGTTGATACTGCTTTACTATTTTCTTTTCTTTTTGTCTAGGATCCTTGGCGACTTTTAGTCTTGATGTGCTGGTGTCTCTCTTGCGTCAGGAAAATGCAGTGGACCTCTGTGTGATTAAAGTACCCGAGGAAATCAAATACGCTGAGTACTTCATCGTCGTCAGCGGCGTGTCACCCAGGCACTTGCGTGCAATGGCACTTTATGCCATTAAAGTGGTAACTTACCTTTGTTTATTCTTGTTAGATGTTATATATATTTTTATGTATATTCTTTACACTCATACAAAGGATGCTTTTACTCCAGTACAAGTTTCTAAAGAAAGATGGAGATCCAGATGTCAAGATTGAAGGGAAAGATGCAGAAGATTGGATGTGTATTGACTTTGGTATGTATATCCTTATTATTTGTTTAACAATTCTTGTCCACTATATTTACCATCTATAACAGTTACTAGTATTTGTGTTTCTTTGTCTCAGGTAATATGATTGTTCATTTCATGCTGCCAGAGACTAGAGAAGTGTATGAACTCGAAAAACTCTGGACTCTCCGCAGCTACGATGAGCAGCTGAAGAGCATCCCAACTGAGACACTTCCCGAGGATTTCATATTTGATCTTGAAGTTACAAAGTGACAACATCTAAGGCTAAATAATAAGATGTGTCCAGACTGAACTACTTCTTTGTGTCAAAAACCAAATCTGTTGGATTCCCAAAAGTACTTTAAGTGACAGAAATGCTCAAGCCCATCAGTATATACTGATCTCAGATATATTAACCGTACTATCTACGTTATATCTCATCTGACCAAAGGACCAATGATCTTATCTCATGGCAAGATATCTATATGTCTGCAATTCACAAGAATTGTTACTCCTTTTACTACTGGCCAGATTTTGATGAAACTTGCACGCATGAACATCTAATCCTAATTGTCCTCAGGGTCAAGGTTGCATTTTGCCGGATGAGCTACTATCTCTCTGATATTTTTAATGGAACATGAAGAAGGAAAAAAATACACACTTTTTGCTGTTTAGAAGTTGTGGCATCACATAATCTGTCCAGTAAATTATGCACTGACTCCAGTGTTTACAACACTCTAAGCAAAGCTGTGCAGGCAGTGATTCACTAAGCAGGGTCTTAAAGGTGAGTTTGAGTAGTTTATGCAATGTGTGAATGCCAGTTTTGTTTATTCATGGATAAAAAAAAAAAAGTGTTAATTACCACATTTGACCAAATTGGCTTGTCTTAAAGGAGCAACTGAACAATAATCTGAAAAAATCTGCAGAGCAAATAGATGAGTTGTAGTTTTATTATTCTTTCTAGTGCACTTGGATGCCTGTGTAGTTGGTAATACTATTTGAAGACTAGAAAGTATGAAGATGTAACGTCAAATGTGCAAACACTAACAACAAATTGTGTATACCTATGCACAGTGCCTTACATGTTGTTATGACATACACACCCCTTGGACACGGGCTCTTGCAAACTTGCAGACATAGAAAGCATGTTAAAGACATGACCCCTGCAGAAAAATGATGTAGTGGCTGTCACACATAAAAAATATTAGATGAAACAAATTCTAATATTAAACTAAGATAACCTGATTAAATGCAGAATGCAATTTTTAAGTTATTTCATTTATTAAAAGAAAAAGGGTAACCAAATCTACCTGGCCATATTTGAAAAAGTCATTTTCCTCTAAACCTAATAACTGGTCGTTCCACCTTTTATCGGCAAGAACTGCAGTCAAGCAGTGTTGATAAAAATCAAGCAGTGAGTCTTTCACATCACTGTGGAGGGGTTTTGCCCCACTCTTCTTGTCAGAATTGTTTACTGATGCAATAAATGCTAGTTTTCAAGTGCAGATATCCTGCTTAAGGTCATGACAACCCTACTGGATGTGATTTGAGTCCAGGCTTTGACTGGGCCACACCTGGTGTGTTTTGGATCCTTGTTCTGCTGCATAAGCCAAGTTCCCTTGAGCTTCAAGGCATGAACATTCTCCTTTTCAGAATCCAAAGCATC
Source organism: Hemichromis elongatus (assembly GCA_015108515.1). NCBI lineage: Eukaryota > Metazoa > Chordata > Actinopteri > Cichliformes > Cichlidae > Hemichromis > Hemichromis elongatus. The sequence continues at coordinate 11,418 of VUQR01035445.1, forward strand.
AGGAACTCTGACCTTAACAGAGGCAAGTGGGGCCTGCCAACATTTACATTGGTAGTGATTTATCTGTGATAGGCTAATGTACTCACAGTATACACTGGTCAGGCTTCAGTATTTTTCAATCCAGAAATCCAACACCTTTTGTGTTTAAAAATTTCCAACCTCTAATGAGTCTGTCTCTACCACGGCATCAATGAATGAATCAATGAATTATTCATACTGTTTGACATCACTAGTTTGGTGATATGGTGTTTGTAAAATGTTTAAATGACTCTTGAGTTTGCAGAAAAACTATATTTTATCCTGTTTAAATTGTTGAAGGAAATTTTTTCTTACAATCTAGATGTGTTGATTGATGATTAATATGGTGTGGAGGTGAGGAGAAAGAAGAGACAGGCCTTGAAAAGACCAAATGTATAGGTTTGGTGTTGTTTCAATCTCCTCAGGTGTGAATTACTTATCTGCAAGCACCTGCAACCGTGGTCTGAACAGCAAAAGCCTTTTCATATTTAAACCTGACAGCAGCAAAACAGGATTCACATTTGCAGATATAATTTTAGAAATAGTCTGTATTTAAATATATATTTAAATTTCACTAGTATTAGGTCATATTTGTTTCAGTAATCAAAAATAAAGTCTCAGAAGTGCATTTTCTGCAAAATTCAAGAAAGAATAAATAAAAGCGAAAAAAGAATATGGGGTCACTAAAATCAAGACATTTAGAATGATGTTTGCAGCCAAATCGATATGAGTGCTTCGTTCAGGAAAAGGGCTATTACCCATTACACCACGTTCACTCAGCACTTAGAAGATAATAAAACAAAAAACTCAATAGCAAGTCTATCCTACACCTAAGTCGATTAAGACATGGATGAATTAAGAGTCTGCCAGTTCTCCATTTTTTCCGTGGTTTCTGACATCAATATCACATAAAAACAGACTGATAAATAGACTTTTAGGCCTGAAGGTAGAAACTAAGCCAAAACATACACACAAACACGGATACAACGTGCACTATATCCCCATAAGTTTCTTGCATGCAAGCATTACGCTTCATCAACCTATTGTCAGGACATTAGCTAAATGTGAAAATGTAATGAGGCAGGAGATGCCTGCACAGAGCTGACTGGACCTGGTGTTTGAATGCTTTTGACTTGTGGTCATGCTGCTTGCACATGAATGGAAAATGAAGAATGAGTCAGACTAATGTTTAAACACAGATGGGGAAAGAATGAGTTTGGACATCTTCATGTAAAATAGTCTCCAGTTTTTAGTACACTAACAATAGAAACCCATTGAGATGCAAGAAGCTGGACTTTGTTGATCACTTCAGAAGTTTAAATAGAAAATAAAAGACTGTCAAGTAATTATTTTTAATACTATTTGTCTTTATTGTAATATAGTAATTTATTATTTTTAAACTAGTTCATTTCTAGTGGATTTTAAAAAAAAGACTGCGGAAAAATTACAGTTTGAAAAATCCTTTTTTTTGTTCCACTCAAAAGTTGCTAGTGTGGATAATGTTCTCATTATCTAAACAGCTGTTTCACCCACTGTTTTCTCCCCATTGGGGACCAGGTGCTACAATGGAGGAGATTATGAAGAAAGGGTTAATTATCAAATAGTAGCAGAGTTTATGTCTTGCATGACTCATTGCTCTACAAAGCACACAGTCTGCTTACTTTCACATACATTACCAAAGTGCATATGCAGTTACATTCTATTATAGTCTTTGTGTAGCATTAGGTTTCTTCATAAAGAAAATAGCATATTATTTAGTAGATAGTCATTACTACCCTGTGCAATTGGCTAGACTAAATAATTTATCTTCCCCAATTCCTTCTGAAAGTTTTAGCTTTAGTTCTCAACTAGAAGTCCAACTGGGCTCCAGGATTTTGGCATTTTAGTATGAGTAAATATATGTTTTTAGGTCCTCTGATAGTCTTGCAGGTGGCCTCTAACATTTGTGAGGAGCATTGCAAGAGAGAACACCAATTTTATCAGAAGTGACCGTTGAAGGACTTGCTTTATCCACCTGGCTCTCATTTGTCATCACGGTAGCTGATGTCATGAACTATTTAAATCAGTCCGTAAAGTGTGTTTTGCATCAGGTGCAACTGTGCTTACAAAAATTGTGGGAGTATTTGAAAAAAGTAAATAACTAGTTAGTTTTGAGCTTCTGGTACTCCTGGTGCTGACAATGAGGTACCTGATTGATGCCTGATGGGCAGCTCCGGTGAACATAGACCCTGCTACAGTGTGTCTGCTCTAAGCATGTTTGACTGATCTGATCAGCATTGTGTTCTCCACGCTTTGACCTTACAATCCAACTGCTGTAGGCAGAATCTGGACTCATTGGTGTTGTAATGTAACTCCAAGATGTTGTGAAGCAACTTGGAATTACATTTATTTCTATATTTTTTTGCCTTGTTGAAGGCCTTTTATTTCTTTAACACTATTAGCATGGGTATATATTACAACCCTGTCTGCAATCCAGACCTGTTAATCACTAAAAACATTATAAAACCAAATTGAAATGGTTTTATATCTTGTTGTTATGTATGTTTGGAGCATTTTTTCTGACAGATTCATACTAACAGTGAACCTGATCACTTGGCAGTGATACTCAGTGCTGTGAAAATTGCAGTATTAACATGTAAATTCTTTCTATGAATAACAATGTCATTTTGTTTTACAGAATCTGAATATTTTGTCTGTAATATGAGGCTGAAAAAGTTTTTTTGTTTGTCCTGTGCTGTTGCTTTGGAGTGCAGCGCTCATACGACTGCCACAGAACAGCCACGATTTACTGCCAAATTTTTGTTGAGTGCCCTTCTAAGAAAATAGTTACCATTAAAGTTGTCTTATCATTTCGAGGCTGAAAGCTTTTTGTGCCCTCTATCAACTGAAATTGAAAGTTTAAGGGGTTTTTGTGATTTCCTGCCCTTTCTTGTATGATTTCGAGCAATTTCGAGCCATGCTTGCTCGTTTGACGGTCTTGCTGCAGTTATTGTCTTAAGACAACTGCCTGTTATTTAGTAGTGTTTAATTTGGACTTAAAGATAAGATATATGAAGCAGTTTCAAGAGGCCATCAAATCAAATGATTTAACGAGTTTGGCGCTTTTGGTTCGGTGCTGCTAACCACTTAAAAGCTTTGACTAGGCTGCTCATGTATAATTTGCGCAACTGTGTGATACCAAAGAGCGTGAATGACTATTCTTTTAATTCCAGCAGCTTTTCGTATTTTTGAGATGGTTAATGCACAATTTTGTTTCCTAATGAGCCACAGATTCTCTTGAGCTGCATCAATCAGGGCATCTGGCATTTAAAAAAATCATAAAATAAAGAAGTCAAATCAAACATGTGGAGCTTCCTGCTGTATCGACCCCTTGTGATTAAGGTAGTAGTTGAAAGTAGCTTTTGATGTAGACCCCCTTTGCATTTCTCTATGAACTGAAACTTAATCTTTCCAAACACTAGGGCATCTTTTCATTTTTCAGCTTAATGTGAAAACCACGGTCATCTTAAGTTACACATCATCAGTTTAATTAAAACATATCATGCTGCTTTTGGTCTTAAGTAGATTTTCAACATTAATAAAACTTTTAGCCTTCATCTCCACTCATATCAATACTTTTCCATGATAACTTCAAAGTCTGTTTGTGAACTAAAGAAAAGTTTGCAGTAATCAGGTGTACTCATCACTTATTTAGACCTTTTTTTAAAAAAAAAAAAAACAGAAAAAAGTCATTAGGGGAAAGGAAAATGATGCAGACCTTTTTGGTTGCTGCAAATGTTCTACTGTAGAACACAAATTTCTGTAGCATGTTAGTGATGTAGTTAATTTACATTCATAAACAAACAAAGGTTATGAGTTGGGGGGGGGGTTTCTGAAATAATTCAATTTTTTTGTTTCACTGCTTTGCTGCTTTGAGCTTAAATAATGCAACCATAGATATTTCTCAGGAGTAGCTTAAAAGAACAGAATTACCCCCCACCCCTCCCCACATGGAACAAGCTGTATAAAACATGGGCAATGTGGGGAATCAGACAGACGTGCCTTGAACAGCGGGAAAAGCAACTACAGCACAACTTAAATTGTAAGCAAAGACTTTATTAGTAAAAATTTAATGGAGAGGCTTGCTTTTTAAAATTAAAGTCAGCATGTCTTTACAGATTTGACAGCCTTTATGTTTAATGAACATGAACCACGGGAGTGTCACTCTATTGCAGAGCTCTTTATCTGATATTCCCGTGAGATGCTGGATTTGTGTTTTGTTTTTTCTCTGTATTTTCACTTAATTTTCCCTGTGATCTAGGACGTGTGCCAACGCTGTGATGTCGCTGAGTTTTCTGGCTCTCTGTCTGCTGGTTTGTATTCACTCTGGCATAAATGCATACCCAGCCAAACCTGCCAGTCCACGGCAAGGCGCGCCACCTGAGGAGCTTGCTAAATATTATTCTGCACTAAGACACTACATCAACCTCATAACAAGACAGAGGTTAGTTTTTTAACTTCTATTTTATGAATTCCATCTTGACCCTATATGGAAACTAATATTCGTTAATTGCTGACATCTTCTTTATGCACAGGTATGGGAAACGAGACAGTCCAGATACTGTATTTTCTGATGTGCTAGTGAGGGAGAGCACAGAAAGTGTTCCAGGATCCAGCTATATAAGGTAATTTACAATTTACCCCATTGTCTCTCTGTTAACCTGTCATAGATGTAGATATATCTGTCTATCTATCTATAGATATATAGATATAGTATATTATTATATTAGTATATGTTCTTCTTGATTGGAATGAATATTACTTGAGTCTGATTAGAATGGGGGATACGTTATGTATATATTTGTGTTTGTATATGTGTTTTCTAGACGCTCAATTTCTAATTATGATGTTTTTTAATGTGTTTCTGTAGGTACGATGGGCTGCCACTATGGTGATGCAGCTAGAGCTGTTACATCCAGGTTGACTTTACCCTAACGCTGCCACTACAACGTCTTTTATTGCCATGAAATTAACTTCTGTTGCATGGAATAAACGCTCTGTAACGAAACTACTTTAAACTGTTAGTGTTATTGCCACTGCTGCACTGTGACATGTTGCTAGATAGTACAAGTGTGTCTAATGTAGTGAAAGGAGCTTATGTGGTGAACACTGTTTTCTGTGTCATTCACTTAAGGGGTAACAGTGCACTCTGATGGTGAACTGACATCTAAGCATTTTGAGGACTTTCTTAAGTGGCGCAAATATCTTTTAAAACATGTCTGCTGCAAGTGTCCTATTTGGGGAAAACGTAAAATAGAAATTTGTGTTCTATGTGTTCTTTTCAGCTTTACTTTTACATCTTTTATCAAGCCTACTGAGATTTACCTGCACCCTAACTCACAACAGATTAACACTTTAATCTCATCAAGTGACCTGGATACATAAAAGCAAATCATGCAAGGCAATGGTAGTCTCTGGGTAAATGTGCCTTGAGAGAAAATGTCTTTTTATGAATGTGACCTATAGTTGGTGGTTCAGATGAGGTTATTTATTGCCAGATATGGGAACAATTAGTACAGGAATAAAAAATGGCAGTGAGGCTTACAGTATCTCTTGGGGTAAGCATATCCTTCACGTTTAGTCCTTGGCTGTGCTGTTTGCTATGCAGTATGCTGTGAAAATTGTGCATGTTTTCTGGAATCAGCAGAGAAACTAATCTGTATATAAGGCAAGAAATCAAGAAACTCAGTCCACTTTCTTTTAAGACGTGATGGGATTAGCAGTTTGCAAACCTTATTAAGATGTAATTATTTTCTCCACTATGCGTTGGCAAATAATATATAAACCAATAACTAATGGATGAATGAATCAATATTCATCCCTATTCATAACAACTATGAAAAGGCAGATGGTCAAAAGGCGACTGTATATTTTAATTTACAGTACTCACATATTCAAATTAACAAAGTAATGTGTTTAAAATACATTTAGTCAAAAAACAAAAAAATACATTTAGGGGGTCATAAAAATCTGAAGAGAGCAACAACGTTGATACAGCTTACTTTCATACATAAACATTTACTCTACTTAATATTTCTACTTTTATTTATTTTTGTGTAACAGTAAGGGATAGGAGAAGAGTGCGGGTTTTCACTGCTCTAGATATAACTTGAACGGCATTGGATGACATTAGCACTGCGCGAGTGGACTGGGAACTGAGAGCAGGGGCGCACGCAGGCAAGCGCTGTGAAAACGCAGTAACAACTTATTCGTGCGCGAATGATCGGCGAATTATAAAACTCTGGGATAAAGAAAATCATGAAAGCGTGACTGGATAATGATTTAACTGGGTACAGTATATTTAATTCATTCATTCATTTATTTACATGAGGCGATGTAACGGTACGGGACCTAGTAGTTTCTCGGATTTCACTGTGCCACTGGCTAATGTTAAGTAGCTACTAACTAGCTAACTTTAGCCAATTTTACTTCTTTGCTGCAAATGCGGCTCCTAACTGAGCGTTAACTACTGAAGCTACCCTGTTTAAATTTTGCTGGCATGTCTGTTATTATGTACTAACAGTATTTTTTTGTCGGTCAAAAATATAATTTACAGCGCACGCCACTCGTAGTTGCTAGTTAGCCCTGCTAATTTGTCCGCATATGAGATCCAAACGGACACGACACGACCTCCAGTGTTAATGACAGGACGACCTGAGAGTAGAGACCTCCGTTTTATTTTATTTCAAACAGAAGCTGGTCGTTGTATGTTTACGCCAAAAGTAGTGTTCAAGGCTTCAACTTAACATTTTAGCTAAGCTACCTCACGTTGAAGTGGTTACACGTGCCCAATGCGCGTGTAGCTTGACATCAGTTATTTTAACCGCTGCAGAGAACACATTTGTAAGCCCGTCGTCCTGCTTGAGGTTTGGTGACAATTGCAGCTATTTCTAAGAAGTGCTGCAGAAGTTTTTAAAAAAAGAAGAAGAAGAAGAAGGGAGAACACTCGTATGCGAATAGCTATGCTGTGTACAGGTCGTATTTTCCACGAAGTATTTTTTTTAAACATTAGCTTTATTCAAATGCTTTGGATATGGACCAACGAAATGCGGTCTACTGTGTGCACCATGTACGTTTCCCTACGTAGAATACATGGTGTAAATGCAAACGAAACTTCTATAAACCACTGAAAAATGTAATTGACAAGATGAACAACACATTTAAGTCATGTAAAATACCAAAAACACGAGTCCCAAACAAATTATAAATGTTTGTAACTACACGTGATGAATTTAAATCTGAAAAAAAAAATGTAGACCCACAATTTCACTCCTTAGAAGCTTTAAAATAAAATTCCTCTTTAAATAGACAATGGTCATGTGATCATCTTGGCCAGTCACAATGACTGTATTACAACAACACTGAATAGGCAGAAGAAGTGTGAACAAGAAAGGCACCCTAAGGGCTAGGGAGCTGCGTATTTATCATCATGGTTTGCCTTTATTGATAGTTACAAGGGTGTTTAAACCGTCTTGCTCAATTTCAGATTTTTCTCCCTCCATTCTCTCATTAGTCCAGAGGTACCAGATGAGTGTTTTTTTTAGAAAACGTGGGGCTTGGTGTTGGTGTGCTGCACTGATGATCTGAAATCAGTTACTAGGTGAGTTGTTGCACTGTTTTTTGTATTTGTTTAAGGTCAGCATGGTTGTTTTGCTGCTTTTGTTGATATTGCATAGTTAGAATACAGTGTTTCATTTATGATGTTTAAACAGTTCACAATCTGTAGTTAAACAGGGCTGCCTGAGTCCGCTGTTTGTCTAACTGTGCATTGAGGGAGTTTTAGAGGTTTTTTTCCCTTACTCTGTTTGGAGAGCGTGTTTGCACAGAAAATCCCCAGGGCCCTCTCTGTGTGTGGCTGGCACAACCTTTAGCCAGAAGGATGGAAGACTCATCCTTTGTCAGTCAATCACCCCCTTTGTCATCCCCTTTATTCATGAGTGCCCTTTGTGCTAACATGCATAAAACACAAAGACCAACAAATGCTTTCTATTCTAATTGCTCTCCGTTCTGCATCTGTTTATCACTCACATAGTAGTAAATGCAGGCGTGATTCTAATCATTGAAAAAAAGGCTTGTTTAGTATGATACTATACTGACTCGAGTGGGTTTCCTACATCCTGCAGCTCTCCAGTTGCTCTGGTTTCTGTAAACAGCAATTGGGTGGCTTTTGACCGTGTTTAGAGAGTTTCACCATCCTGAGCTGTGGAATAATAAACATGACTGTGGCCAACGCAAAGTCTGGCTCAGGTAAGCTGTAAGAGACAAAGTCCCGAGTAGCCTTTTGCACAGGAACTGCAGCAGTGTTGTTACCATATTTGCCATTTAATTAGCATTTGAATGGTACTGTGCCCACTTCTCAGAGATAGTTGTGTGGGGGTGCCTTTGGCTGCTTCTGAACAATTCCATTTGTTACTGTTTATGGACAAAAATACAGAAAAAAAATACGTTTAATTAGTAGTTCTCTTGCTAAAAAAGGTTTCAGCCTCATATGTTCAGATTCCATTTAAATTCTCTTGGCAGTGTTGTAGTCCTCTTATAAACAAAAGAGAATAAATGAGAAATGCTTTTTACTGCAACATGTTTTTGGTGACAAAGGGATTGCATTCATGATGTTGATCATGCTAGAAGCAAAAATAATAATAATTTGTACTCTTTTTCTTGCTTTGTGCCACTAGTCACTACAAGACAGAGCTGTTAGTGAAACAATTCCTCTGTGACCATGCATCCTTGTTGCTGTTGCATTGGAAATGAGAAATGTTCTTTGAATTGGCCCATTGATTCGCTCCCCACTTGTTGTTCTTGCCTTGTGCATTCGTAGTATACTCAAATAGTTTTCCACTGGCTCTGAATTTTAATTATATTCATTACTGCTGGTCATGAGCTTGGTTTTTCACTAGCTTTTCTGCCTTTGTTTTCACATAGCAGTACATTTTAGAGCTTAAAAGGAGTAAAGAGAGCAGTTGGCACATGGTTAGCTAAATCGTTTAAGTTTATCTATTCTTCTACAGCCATGCAACAGGTGCTGGAGAACCTGAGAGACCTGCCATCAGGCACAGGAGCTAAAGATATTGACCTTATATTCCTCAGAGGGATCATGGAGAGCCCCATTGTCCGTTCCCTTGCTAAGGTATGTTGTGCACTCATTGATAATACTTCTGTTTGCTCGTTCTGCACTTCCTAAAACACATGCTCAGATACATGTAGCAATAATCTTATCGGGTAGATTTTTCTGTTAGCTGTAGTTGAAGTAGAGTAGACGTCTATGTAGGATAGAGGATGTAGGTTGTCGCTAGTGTTTTCTCATGTGTGGAAACGGGAGAAATGGGGAATTCATGTTTTATGTGCAAGTAAAACAGCAAACCTCTTAACATTAAATCAATCAGACGAATAAAGAGGCTGACAGCACGAAGAACAAATGGCTTACATAACATCCTGAAAAAAATATCTCCAGTGCAGATTGAGGTCATCGGGTTTAACTGCCATATCTATAAATAGATCGCTTTTTATAGAAAACCTGCCAGAAAGAGAAAGTCTTGTCCTTATTTCTTAAAGAGAGTTTGTAGCTTTTTCTTTTTTCTTTTCTTTTCTTTTTTTTTTTTTAAACAAATATTACACTATTTTACACAGTGGACCATTTATCATATTAAATGGATTTGAATTCCTTGTCACTTTATATTCTGTTCTTAATTTTCCTTCATTCTTCTGCTCATCACAGTGATAGTTTAACAGAAACAAAGCCCGCTTTGTTCTTGGTGTAGGTGGTAAATTAATTCACTGTGAGTTTTTGTATTATTGAGTTGTCAACAATGTTTGAATTAATTAAAATTAAATACATTTAAATAAAAATATCAGCAAGTGGGTTTTTATGAATACCTGCTGTTGTAGCTAATGCAATTATGGATTAAAATGATGGGTAATGTTTTTGTCAGTAAGAAGGCTGTAACACTAACAGTCATCAGAGCTCTGGCTGAAGAACAATAATGGCATGGTTTATTCTTAACAACTTGCAGCCCCATGCTTTCATGTGCAAAATATAGTCCTACAAACACAACCTTCACGACACAGTTTTTCAGACTTTATAAATTCACTCAGTGGAACAAACAGGTTCACTCAGTGGATGTAAACTAAAACCTGGCTGATTGGCAGAAATATAGAAAAAATGTCAAGTGGTAATTACAGCTTTGGGATTGTTATTATGCTATAAAATCACAGTTTGTAACCAAATTTACCTTATGCTTAACACAAACATTGGATTCCTGTGTACACTGTTTTGTGGATGTCTGTGTTTAGGCACATGAGCGTCTGGAGGAGGTTAAGTTACAAGCTGTGCGGGATGATAATGTCCAGCTGGTCACTGAGATCTTGGATGCTCTTAAAAATCTGACAAATAAGGATGCTGCCGCTGCCGAGCTTGTCAAAATCCTGCAGGAGCCACACTTCAAGGTACCTTGGGTTTTTTTCAGTGGCGGAATGGGGCTTTTTACTGTAGTGGAAATGAAAGCTGCTTCTCCAACCGCTACCTCATTTCTTATGATTTACCTGTCTGGAACCTTCACCTAACTGGTCTTGCTTTTTTACTCGCAACCAATTCGGTTGGGTGATGATTTGAAAGAATTCCTACGTACTGTTTGAGTAAATCTAATGATGTTTGTCTTCACTGTCTGTGACTTCTTTTTCACTTGGTTTATTGGCAGTGCAGTTTGTCTTCATTTGTTCATAGTAATTCATCTAATGTACGTTTGAGTGCAAATAACTGTTGTAGTTTTTTTTCTAATTTTTCCAAGAAATGTATTGTTTAGTCATTTTTTTCTGTGTATTTTTCTCTTCTTCTGTCTTAGTGTTTGATAGAAGCTCATGACAAAGTGGCTGCAAAGTGCTATGAAACATCGCATGCTGCAGTTAACAGCAATTCCATGATGACGAGTTCACTGATGCCAGCTGATGCTGTCAGGATGATTGGCATCCAGAAGAAAGCTGGGGAACCACTGGTAAGTTAGCAAGGCATGAGGAAACACTCCTGTTAAGCTGCCAAGAGTTTTACACATGCCCTTTAACTGACAATCTGTTAGGATACAGTGACTCAGCCTTACATAGTTATTCATCATCTTTTAGACGAACTTGGCTGACCAACTCATCAAACTGGCCTCCTCTATGGTTGATGAAGTGTGAATGCACAGTACTTTGGTGACTTTTACTATCTTTCAGGGGGTGACATTCCGTGTGGTGCGAGGAGAGATGGTGATAGCCCGGATCCTGCACGGAAGCTCTATTGACAGGCAAGGCATGCTGCACACGGGGGACATAATCCGAGAGGTGAACGGTCGAGAGGTCGGCAGCGATCCCCATGAACTTCAGGAGCTGCTGAGGGACTGCAGCGGGAGTATTACACTCAAGGTCCTGCCGAGCTACAAAGACACACCACCACCTCCACAGGTACGGAAAAAGGAGGTTTTATTTTCTGAATGCACCCGGAGGTGATTAATAAACTTTGTTTAGGTTTCTGTCCCTGCTACCCAGCCCTGGATAAGTGGACGAAAATGGATGGATGGATGTTTAATTCCTAAGTTGGATGCAAGATGAATTGATTTCAATTACATTTTCTTAGTTTTAGAGTTTTTATTGTTGGTATTTGATTGAATATATTCGGAGGTTGTGCTGTACCGAATAATATATTGATTGAGAGCTGAGTGATCTCTGAATGCCAGATTTTTGAAAACTGAGCCCGTGGAGAATCTATTAATAACACTATGCACACCAACTAGGACATACACCACTTTAGTCAGTGGAGCACCCAGTTCACACACAGCAGCTGACACTGAGAAGCCTTAGGTAAAATTACAGCAGAAGGCTATTGGTACTTTGTACTAAGGAAGATCAGTTATCTACTGTTAGTAAGAAGAAAACTCTTTCTGCCTGTTCACACTTAGATTTGTGTGATACAAAACGGAGCCTGAATGATGGCACCTCATTCAGCCCTCTGACTTTGAGTTTTCCCAGCAGGAGCTGCAAAATGTAAAATGTGCAGGTTTTTGGAATTTGCACATTGTTATTGGTCCAATTCCAGTAACAATGTGTAAAACTAAAATTTGCATTATAGCCAATGTCGGTGGATTTTCAGAATTGATATGATAAATTTTGGCCACTCCCACTGGGTAAATACCATCTAATTTGCCAAAAGTCTTGTGGGAGTTTGCGAAGCGAGAATCAGTGAATTGTGACATTAGGCTGATCTCTGATCTGGCCCTATCCTTTAATGTGTACAAAGGAAAAAACATTTACTTTCATATTGTATTTCAAAATCAAGAGTCATGAGACATTTTTAGTTTTTTCTGCAGCTTACATGTCTTTTAATGTCACAGTACAGATTTACACCTCACCTGTGTTAAATTGCAGGTTTATGTAAAGTCACACTTCAACTACAACCCAGCCACAGATAACCTGATCCCTTGTAAAGAGGCAGGTCTGGCCTTCTCCAGAGGAGATGTGCTTCAAGTAGTCAACAAGGAAGACCCCAACTGGTGGCAGGTGAGTGTGCTCATATTACTGGGAGTTTATGCTTGAGGAGAAAATCTGTGGTGTAGGTATTGTTTTCTTTCTATATATTTAAATCAGTAGTCTGAAGCATTTCAACCACTCTGACCTCCATATAGGCACGAAAAGTTGTTGGTGGAGCCACTGGCCTCATTCCCAGTCAGGTCTTGGAGGAGAAGAGAAAAGCCTTTGTGAGGAAAGACTGGAACACTTCAGGTACAGGTTGGTACGACTCCCTCACCCTCGTTTCCACTGCAACAGCTACTCTTGTATAGATTTAATGAAGGTTGGACTTCAGCACCAACATGCGTAGCACTTATGCTTTGTGCATTTGACCTAGGGATGCTCTGTGGGACTCTAACTGCAAAGAAAAAAAAGAAAAAAATGATGTACCTCACTACCAAGAATGCAGGTGTGTATTGTCTGCAGTTAAGATTTTTAAGCTTTTATATTTACATTTTCTAAGTGGTGATACAGTACTGACTCTGTATTGCCTTCAACAGAGTTTGACCGTTATGAGCTGCAGACCTATGAAGAGGTAGCCAGGATGCCCCCCTTCCAAAGGAAAACGCTGGTTCTGATTGGAGCTCAGGGAGTTGGGAGGCGGAGCCTGAAGAACAGACTTATTGTCGTGAATCCCCTGAGATATGGAACCACTGTCCCATGTGAGTGCATACATGTGAGACATAGACCCGAGACCACTGAAGTGTTCGCACTTTAGTCCCACCAGGCCACATGAAATGCATTTTCTTACCTTCTAACATTCAGTTACATCACGCCGTCCCAGAGAAGAGGAGAAAGATGGGCAAAACTACTGTTTTGTTACACGGGAAGAGATGGAGAAGGACATCAAACAGAGCTGCTATCTGGAGCACGGCGAGTACGATGGCAACCTTTATGGAACAAAGATCAACTCTATCCATGAAGTGGTGGCTGCCGGCTGTACCTGTATCCTAGATGTTAACCCTCAGGTCGGTCAAAGACACACACACTCAGTATCTGGATCTGCCTTTCCTAAAGCTTTGGTAGTGACATCACATTTTATGCCCAGGCCCTGAAAGTGTTGAAGACTGCTGAGTTTATGCCGTTTGTGGTATTTATTGCTGCTCCTGAGCTGGACACACTAAGAGCTATGCACAAAGCTGTGGTAGATGCTGGACTTACTACCAAACTACTCACGGTAAGTTTTAAAATTGTGAAACGTTCTTAAAAATGATCGTGGGATTTTACAGTGGTCGTCAGTCATGAATGGCCGTGGCTTCCTTTCTATAAATGGCCTTAATCCATTTTCTGTAACAGGAGAATGATTTAAAGAAGACTGTAGATGAGAGTGCCAGGATCCGCCGGGCATACAGCCACTACTTTGACCTGACTATTGTTAATGACAATCTGGACAAAGCCTTTGACAAGCTCCAGGAAGCAGTGGAGCAATTAATCATAGAGCCACAGTGGGTTCCAGTCAGCTGGGTCTACTAATATTTTACCCCCCCACTGGAGAGAAGCTGCGGTTGGAGCTGCCAGGCTTAGGATAAAAGGGGATTCAACACTGTGCTGCACACAAAGTAAGTGTTGGACGTCAAGCCTGTGTGAATTTGGTCTCACACAAAGTTGCATCAGAGTCACCTTAACCTGAATTGCCAGATTTCCTTTCTAGCACACTATGCAATTCTCAACACATAGGAAGTGTACTTATTTATTGGCAAATATTTTTTAAATGATGTTTTCTACTCATACTGATAGGAAGAATACTGGCACTCGTGTCAGATGCTTTAGAAAGCAAACTCGGTTTTTAATGTTACATCTGTATGTAAGATCAGTTAAGTTGTATTTATTCTACATAAAAATGAGGGCTCACTCATTGAAAAGAATAATACCTCAGTGTTACAGTTTACAGTGCATATGCGTCCAGTTTCTCATCTCATTCTGTCACTACAGACTTGTCATTTGTGTACAATAGTGTCATATATTTGAGACCCTTTTCCCTACTGGAGGCAAACATTTAACTTCTCAGCCAAACGTAATGAATGGAAAACGATTTGCCAGTCACTGTATGAAGTTGTACAGGAAGAACATTAATCCTGTAGTGTTTACCTATGGCTTTTTAACTCAAGCACAAAAGACGTTACATTAAATAGCTGACTCTGTGTCACAGATTTGAATCCTGTATGTGTTTCTGACTGTTTGGTGCTGTGTTTGTGTTTTCAAAGAAAGACTTTCCACAGGACTCTCAAACAGGGTACTGCACCTCAGTGAACCATCCCTTTTGATGTGATATGTACTAAAGTTTAACAGTTTTAAATAAAATTCATATTTACTTAAAAATTATATTTTACAAGATTTCACATAAAATGTATTTTCAGATGTCAAATAAATAACTGGAGTTTTCTAATGATCTGCTGCGTTTTAGGTGTGTTTCTTTAAGCAGACTCGATAACAAACGTGCTACATTAAGCTGTATTGAAAATCAAAGGTTTATATATATATATATATATATATATATACATATATATATGATAGGAGCAAATGACACAAAAAGTTGAAATGTACACAAGCAAAGGTGATGCGTAATGAGGTTTGTGTTAGGAGCATCAAAGATCCTGAAGATAGATCTCATTGGAGAATTAATAATTAGAGTAAAAATAACCTGAAACGTTGCTGCTATAATTTTGTCAAAGAATGTGGAGATCAGTCCACGTTTGATAAACAATTATTGCTCAGAACAAGTGATTTGAGTTCAAGCTCTGTGCAAATATTCTGGACAGAAATGCTCCAGCCGGGATTCAAACCTGTAACCTCTGCTGTAAGAGGATTGTGCTGATCACCACACTGCCCATGATTATTTTGTAGTATGGTTCATACTTTTTTTATACAATTGGACAACAGCTTGAAATCATCTTTTAATTAAAGGAAACTGCCAAAGTAAAAAAAAAATACAATTTTGCATATTTAATCAATTATTCACAAAATATAAATTCACATTCCTTTTTTCTTTTTTTTTTTAAACAGATTGAGTAGTCACATGAGTCCAGATCAACTATTCAGTATTTTCAAAATGACTTCTTGATCATAGAGCACCAAAAAAAAAAAACGTGTTTTTTTTCCCCTTAAGATATTTTATTAAAATAACAAAACAAATTGTTTACACATCCTCATTTACCTAATTCCACTGTGATACTTGTTTCTGGTGGATGTAAAGCGGGTTTCAGTTCAAACACCCTGAGCTAATGAGGCAAGACTTCGAATCACGATACACAAGATCAGAGGAAGATTTCCTGGCTGCTTGTTTATTTCTGCCGTCACCACGTCCCCATTTCTCTGCAGGGACATATTACAGGAGGCAAACAGATGTTTGGTCTTCTCATAGATGCCCTCTGTTAGTACAGACAGCGCTTTGGCGCTCAGAGGCGACTCTCCGTTTCTTGATGCGCACTGCACCTGGAACAGGTGTTGAGAGATTCATAAGGGACAGTTGACTTAATGTGTAATGTTTAATTTACAAAGAAACACCTGCATAACATGTTGTTGTGTCATTTTATAAGAGGATTTACTAACCAGCAGCTCCAAGATACCCAACACAGCAGGGCTGCAGCACATTTCCAAGGCAGCAACACAATCATTTGTCATCTCTGAAAGACAAAACACACATGACGAAAAGGAACCTGCGCTTAGTTTTTAGAACTTGCAGTGCGCATGAAGCGGAAACACTAGGCCTCTAATTGTGGATTTCTTTTCTCATACTAAAGACTGTTCATTACAACTTTTCTCACCATCCAATGCACTGATTAAGAGGTGAAGGGCTGTGAGAAGCGATGTGGATTGGCTTTTTTCAGTTGGTTCCTCTTGACTAGACTGCTCTAATAGATCCAGAATTGCCTGGACATTCTGTTTTTGAGACGCTGTTGTTTTAAATTCATCCGAGGCAGATCCTTTATCCACGCACATCTGCTCTAGCTGAGACAGAGAAAGAGACAGGTCAGATTTTAAATTCAGCGTAACTGAATTTCATTATGCCACCTCCAATTTCTTTTAGTGAATCTGCAGTGCCAGTGCCTGGACCTCTGTGTCCTACTTACCACATCCTGAAGTGCACTGATGGTTATCTGGTCCTGCATAAGTTTTGTAATCTGCTGTAGCAGAGTGGACCTGGTGGATGCTGGAAGAGCTGAAAGCATCTGGAAATGATCGCTCAGTTGGTCTAGTTCTGAAGACAGAAAAATAAGGACAGTTTGTCATTCACTGTCAAAGATAAAACATTCTAGAGCATTAAAAAGGTAAACTGAGATTATGGCAAAAACAGCATGCTGATGAAAACCACTACGATATCTAGAAGCTAATAAAACACTGCATGCTATTTTAAAAAATGTCAAAACATATATGCATGCTATGGCCAGTAAAAGACTGAGTGAATACAGAACTATTATCCTGGTTTCTCCAAGCAGGTTAAGTCCTGATTCAAAATTCCACCGAATGGAATCATACAGTAAGTAAATAACTCCTATAGCAAACTAAAGAGTAAACTGTACTGTATTTTAGACCTGGTTATATAGGTCAAAACCGTGTTTGCTAATATGTTTAACACCCTTCTGATAAGATGCAACAAGGTCTCTTATCTTTCGAGGCCCTTTGACTTGGTGTACAGCAGAGGTGTGGTGCTGCTGGAGCGCAGCACAGAAAAAGCCGATGCTGGTTTTTGCTAAAGACTCAAAGGATCTGCATTAAGAAAAACACACCCACGAAAGTGGATAATTTACTAACAGTGTGCTGATTTATATACAAAGACGTAGTCAGTTCATTTCAATAATTACCTGCCTAGAGCAGAGCAAATTAGTGTCTGACAAACGAGCACACCCAATGGCGGAGCGAGTGATGTCCTGATAAAAATAATACTCTAAAGTGCAGCTTTAACTCTCTCCAACAATAGCAAGATGATTTAGATACATGAGAGGAGGACAATAAGAATCAATATAGTTTTCATATGAGGATGAAATGTTGGTGAGCGTGTGTGATCCCGAGGACCAATTATTTTGCTTTATTACAAACTGTTCCTCCATATCTAAAATCTGCATAACAGCTGTTTTGTGCAATGTTTTAGAGGAACACAAAATCCTGTATAGTCATATCCTGATCCGTAGCCGTGTTAATGAAAATATTACTGTGGACATGACTAAAGGGACACATCACTCTTGAATTTCTTGTAGCCTGTGTGAGGCTGCTGGTACTTCTTAAAGTCAATAATACATATTGTAAGATTTGTTCATTCATCAAAAGGAACCTACATGAAAATAACTGTGTGTGAACTGCTCAGAAAAAACACGCAGAGATCTTTTAATCATGTACCGAGCTTCATGTAGAAACGTTGCTAAAAACCTGAAACCAGTTCTAATAACATTTCCCCCTCGTTCCCAATAAATAAAAACTCCAACTATGAAAAATCTGCAAACCAAAATAAGACATGCTTTTTACAGCATTAAATTTAGTTCTAAACTGCATGCCACAAAGCCTTGTGACGTATGCTAGTGTGTTTTTCCCTAAATTTTGTGCTATCAAGAGGAAACTCCTACAATTATGTATAGGCAACAAGGCCAGCCACTTTCAGTCGCAAAAATATCACTGCACCTCTTTATTAAATCCCTACGGTAGTTGTTTAATCCTACTACTACTACTGTTATTAATAAAAATAATAATAACCTTTATTTTTATAGAGCTCTTTTCAATGAACCAATGGCTACAAAAAAATTCAGGGCTCTGTTGCAACGAGTGTCCCCCGTGGACACAGATATTTTTACACATATTTGTAGGAGTGTCCCTTTTAGAACGCTGTAGCGGATGTTTACATGGTGGGACACTGAGAAAAATTGATGTCACATATATCTCCGACGTTAACTTTGTAAAATGCAGCAGAATTCAAAATTCTGCTCTCACAGCCAACAGTGAGAGCAGAAAACCGTCTCATTCATGGGAAAGAATGAAAATTGAGAGAGAAGCTATTCATGGAGGAAAGAGCAGAATGCATTATATAAGAACCAATGAAGATGGTCATACAGACTAGCCAATCACACGCTCTAATTTTCACTCTAACATTTGTAATAATGCATGGAAACTTTCCACTGTGGTGAAAAATCCTTAGAAGCAAACAACCCTATGTGCACCTATACCTGAACAAATAGCTCTACAGCTCTGGTGAGCAGGACATTTCTCTGCATGCCATCTGCTACGACCGCCTATAATCATGTGTCTTTTTGCTGGAAAAGGTAAGAAATCTGAGGCGAAAAACAATGATTTACCTTGCTGAAGGCAGCTACTGTCAGATGAATGTGCAGGAGCTCCTGAAAAACACAGCTGGTCTTTTGTTCCAGCGGGGCCATCAACTTTTTCAAAGCCTCCATTGGTGTCTGATGTTACACACAGCTCTGTGGAAAATGCACGTGATAGTTCAAGAAGACAGAACATGGATATTTCCAGTGTTCGTGTGTCAACTCCAAGTTGTGTTTATTGTGAAGTGAATGCAGTTTGAGGCAAAGGGGATAAGGTTTTTTGTAGTTGTGCTACAACGCTGCACCATCATCATTTTGAAGCTTCAGGAGAGCCCGTTTTGTTGTTTACTTTGGTAAGAAATTATCATTGTCAATGTTTGTTGTATACTGGAGAGATGGAAAATGCAAATTTGCTAGTATGTACGAAGCAAACATAGGAAAGAATATATGTATGAATGTCTAAATGTAGATTTGTTTGAATGTTACTCTGACTGTGTTATACGGGTCAGGTTTTCTTGGGGTGTACGGTTCAGTGTTGATCTTGTCCAAAGATGGCGAGCTACCCCTCCAGGAGTCTTTGAGATGATTGGTCTGGGAAGAAAACTAAATTCTTTGGACAAGCCTTGAACTGCACAAATTCTATTTAAGTGGTAGGACAGATTTGCACCTCATTGCTCTTTTGCACAGAGGCCTTATTACTGGACACACACTTCAAGGTGTGGGCTGATACAAGAGAGACTGAGCTAAAATCCCCCTGGGGTGTGTTTTGTTTGTTTTATATATATATATATAAGTTTCTCAAACCAAGCTCTCTGAGCGTTTTATTAGTTATCCACTTTGCTCTAGCATTCGAATCTTAGCTATAGGCCCAGCACCCAGTTAAGCATTCAAATCCCAGTATCCCAAGTATTGAAAAGGATATTAAAAAGCACAGGACTATAACTTAGAGTTTATCGGTTGTTCTTGTTAAATCGTTCCTCTACGAATACAATGAATGACTTCTCACCAAATTGTCCATTGTGTTTGATCTTTAGTTCTATAAGGCTATAGGCTATTGGAGTGTTGGTAGGAATCTCCATGGTAATGTCACTGTCATTGCCCAAGCTTGTGTTCTCCTTAAGTAAAAACTGAAGAAACAGAAACACTGAATCAGAACAAATGACAACAAAATTCATCATTGAGTGTCACAAATATTAATCTGTTGTAAAGAATTAATAAAAGATTTTCCCTTATTTCCTTTAAGGTTATAGTGGAATTTAATATAAGATATAGTTCAACTACAGTACAGTGCAAAGGTCTTGGGTTTTACATCCAATGAGTCACACTTTCTTGTTATTTTTTAAAGTGGTCTTAGGCAACAGTTCTCCAGGCTTTCTGAATGTCTTCGATCATTTTTCTTTGGACACTGGCTGCTTTCTCACTAGTTTTCAGTCCAATCCTTATACCTGCCCCCAATCAGAGGAATTAATTAATTTACTTTTTTATTGTTAGGCTACTTAACATTTATCTGTGAATCCATCAGATTAAAAGAAAAAAACCTTTAATAACTTTGTTATTAACAGCCTGTTAAAGCACATAATCTGTTCGTACTTCTTGGGTTAACTGTATGAAATATATAAAAGACAACACAGTTTGAGATACACAAGGTAAAACCCAAAGAGCTACTAGTGGAAAGCTTGATATGTCTTGGTATGGTGTGCAATGCCTTTAAATACAATCTAAGGAAACTGGACAAGTGGAGGACAAAAAGGATTGGCCTCCTCAGACCCAACATTATCAACATCAACATTATCAACGCAGTGTTGGAACATCCTGAAAAAAAAGCAGCCAACATCCGAGCAAGAGCCTTGATTGTCCTTCAAGAAGCCTGGAGAACTATTCCTGAAGACTACTTAAAAAATGCCAGACAGAGTTTAGGCTGTGTTGAAGAATAAATATTGACTTTCAAGCTTGTTAGAATCATGCAATCTCTATTTTTACCTTGATAAATTTACATATGTTTGCACATGTTTCAGTAAATCACTGCGCTTATTTTCCTAGAAAAAAAAAATAATGAAATGAAGGCTGAAGACCTTGGCACAGTACTGTATGTAACAACAACATAAACTAACAATTCCCAGTTTTGATTTCTGTAAATGAAGAGCAAAACTGAGGATAAACAAAAGACCCGAATACTGAAGAGGAGCCACAATGCAATTATTTCATGCATAGTGGGCAAGATTTTTTCCACTTCTTCTTATACTCTTCTGCCTTTTAAAATGTACACACAAAGCTGGCACACACAGAACTGAAACTCATCTAGGCATAAGCAGCACATGTATTGCTCACCAGGCAACAGGATCTGTTAAATTTCGTATTGTCAACTTAGCTTATTGACTTAATATAGGAACGTACTACCAACTTTAAAAACTGATCGAACCCTACATACCAGCAACTATTAGGTCTGATACTAGGTTTGATATTGTACCTTAGTGATCTTGGGGCCACAGGTGCTCAGACTTCCTCCACACTGTCCTCCCTGCTGCACCTCCTCTATGACTGAACAGGGTTGAGTGGTTACAATACGATCCTTTACAATCCCAAATACCCGTCTTTGTTTCTCCTTTGTCTGCTCGATTAGACAGTGGGACATGTCCAGAACCCTAACACAAGAAAAATGTGGTGAGTTTCACCAGGAATATTCTTGGGAAACAAAATTTTATTGTGACTAATCCTACATCTTTTCTTGCGTTAATATTCTACCAGGCATCTTGTTTTGTAAGAAACTTTACAGCTGGACAAAGATCACATATGCAATCTTTAACATACTGATCATCAGGTGGTATTTAGGGTTTGAACCATGTGACACCAGGTAAAGATCATGAACCAACTTGTTTTCTGAGTCTTGCAGAAACTTCTGCATATCCATCTCCTCCTTCTTCAAGCTTCCAAAAGACGACTGGAGTTTGGATGAGTCTTCACCCTGAAGGTTAACGCTGTATTTGGAAAAATTTGCATCCACGGTTCCCTGAATTTTGTCACTATATGTACCACTGTATTTGACGAAGTCTGTCTCAAGCACAACTGCAAAAAGTAAAATAAATATATATATTTTTTTAAAAATGGCGTAAAATGTAACACGTGCGAGCATTTTTGTGCTGCTTTTGAGGTTTACCTGGCTTTATGGGTGTGTCTCCTGTTAGTATATCATTGAGATTAAAATCAGTGGGAAGATATTTGGACTTTTGCCAGCACCAGAAACGCCTGCGCTTCACCACCACCGTCAGGAGAGCAATGGTGTCATTCAGGCTGGTCACCGGGATCAGGGACCCTTTAACTTCCACCTCCTCCACAAAGTTTCTGGTAGCCAGAGCAAACATCTCCCGGTTGGATAAAACCTGCGAGCTTTGAAAGCGAAAGCAGAGAGGGGACGTGTTTACTACACAGCTACAGAAGACCTCAGCCATGTGAGCTCCTCCTCAGGACTCAACACAATAAGCCTCCTACTTCAGCCACTGTCAGTGTCAAGCAAAAAACACAGAAGACACCATACAGCTCTTCACATTTAAAGCTAGCCAGGCTGCACGACAGGAACAACCATTAAAGCACCCTTTATTATGGAAACCGAAAGTTCACATCTGTGCAGCAGTCGCTGTAATAAAGACAAATATGCTAGCCTTTTTATCCGGTTACTTTTTCACCTACCGCTTCCACGGAGTCCTCGCTAGTGGTGAACTAGAAGAGAAACTTCCTCCGTTATCAGACTTTTACAGGAGTCAGTTCCTCTGTGGTAGCTCAGCCTGGTTTCCTGCACTCTTTGTTTTGAACAAAAGACCCAGACACAGGCTCCGCCCACCGCACGCTAAGAGAGGCCGAAATACTGGGAGAGCATATATGGCCTCTCTTTTGTAAGCTTAAAATACAGCTTAATAATAATAATAACAATAATAATAATAATTTCTAATGTGTCTAATATATTTGATTGTACTGGTAACTTGTCAAATGGATTTATATAGAGACTATATATAAGACTATATATAAAATAAAGAAATAACCTATTTTACAAGTATCTTAATTACACTGCATTACTGTATCTACTGCTCTGCATTATAATTTATTCAGTCCTTTTTGACCAATGATAATATAATTTCTGTACAAACAGATGATCAATTGTCCATTTTCGTATGCAGTTGTTGCCACCTAGCGGCTGTTTAAGATCTCAGGGGAACTCAGGGAGCAATTTGCTTAACAAAGTATGAACAGGTTTTTTTCCCCTGTCTTTCCTTCAGTAATTGTAAAAATCATCAGCAAATTAACCCTCTCATTTGTCATATTTTATGATGTCAAAGACGCAGGCAGGCTCTAAGAATCACTAGCTGCATTTTACTCTTTTTATCAACATGACTTTCACGACATTCCTGCATTCGTTTTTTGTTTGTTTTTGTTTTTTTTTTTAATAAATGATAACCTTTATTTGTTGCACGGCTCCATAATTGCTCATTACCCTTGAACTCTGGTCATTGAACAGTAGGATGGCCAAAAACAAGCCATAAACACGAACTGTCTTCAATCACATACAGCTGTGTCTTAGGTAACTGGAACGATTTACTCAACACTTGCGTAACGTAGCCACATATCTATGCTGTGGGCTATTCACTGGAAAGTATCACGCACAGGTTTAGATGACACTGAGATATAACCCATAAAGCCAAGAAAATTATAAAGGGAGGAGCGCAAAAGTGCAGCCATGAGCAAAGATTATACAGTTTAACAGACGATCTTTTACCACAGTCCCATACCTAACCTATAAGAGTTGTTGCTTCACTTAAAAATATATATAGTAAGAATCAGGACACTGGTAATGACACGTCCAGTGTAATAACCATCACTCCCACTAAACTTCGTGTTTACACGCCAAATGCTTGTCATAGCTTCCTAAATGGGATTTTTGTGTGATATTCCTGACCCGTCATGTTTACAATCAATTACATTTTAACTTTATGCACCAAAATTAAGAATCAGTCTGTCTACCTGCCAACTCATTGTCTGAGGTGAGAGGAAATTATTTCAATTGTCTATTTGCTTTCAGTGTTTTTGAACAAACAACCACAAAAGACTCAACAAAAAGAAAACAATCAGAAATTTTATTTGAGCTCATGGAGCATAGTTTTTGGACATTTCTTTTTTTTTGGTCCCACAGCCCGGGGTCCATGTAGACAATGGTGTGCTGAATAAAGTGAAAAAAGATATGACTGAGTTTGCTACAGCTGCTCATATTTGCACGATCATTCACACATTCATAGCAAAAAGCAGTAATTACTCATAACTGACAGAAAAATTACTTCAGTAAGGATTCAGAGATTGCTTTCACAATATTTTGTTAGCAGGAATTCCTTATGAAACATAGACTTTTTTTTTAAACATCTGGGAGAAAAAACAAAATAAATTAAACCAGTTTGAGTACAACTAGTAAGGCATCAGGCAGATGCAGAATAAATATTGGATGTTTACACTGAATCAATGGCGTAGCGAGGCTAGTTTATCTCAGAGGTAGAGAATGTCCACGGTAAGACGACAACCAACATAACCAGTTGATCAGTACATTTTAAGCTAGTGTAGATAAACTATGAAACTCTTCTTCTCATCCTTCATACTAAGGAGCATTCCTTTTCTTAGTTTAAGTAGTTTAGCACAACATAATATGTGGAATGCAGGCAAAAAATAAAATTGGCCTACTGCAAAATGAGCAACATTCTCATAATATGTTTGCATAAATGTGTTTATACAACTTAGATAAGCACTTGCTATTAAGGCAATAACTCTGATAAACTCCAGTACAGAATGTGAATGGTCAGAATGAGATACAGACATCACCAGAGCCAGTCTGGATCACAAGTCACAGTAGAGGCTGTTCAGGTCCAAATGTTTGTATGATCTGCAGCACACGGTCACCACAGTGTAGGAAAATCTACATGGGCAAAGCCAGGGTCTTTCCTCAGCTCCCA
Organism: Hemichromis elongatus; assembly: GCA_015108515.1. NCBI lineage: Eukaryota > Metazoa > Chordata > Actinopteri > Cichliformes > Cichlidae > Hemichromis > Hemichromis elongatus. The sequence goes on from VUQR01035445.1 coordinate 36,244, forward strand.
GTACGTGTTGTTGCTCAGCCAGGTATCGTCCTGTGCCTTCCTGTGGAGACAGAAAAGACGCACAACTGTAATTTACACTGTCGGCGACAGATTTAGAAGTTGTATGACACCATTAGGAGCGAAGATGTGGTCACTTTTCCAAAAGGGGCTTTCTAGGTAAGAACGTTTGAACCTTAGATACTTAGGGTACCTGAAAAATTTAGGCTGATGTGTTGCATTGTTCTCTTCCAGGACTCTCCGTCTGTCTCTCTGCAGCTGTTCAATCCTCTGCTTATGCTCCTCTGCAGCCTCCAACTTCCCTTCCTCCAGCAGTCTGCCGATGAGACCCAGACGCATTCATTATGCAGATGTGTAAAACATTAATCTTCCACATCCAAGCATAATCTTCACTCACGTCTTCTTATTTCGAGTGAATTTTAGGTATTTTCCTGTTTTCGAACGGCCCTTTCACAGGGTTATTTCCAACACGGGCATAAACAGTCCGCATATGGTAAGGAGCCTGTTCTACTTTATTTTATAGAAATCTAGACATTTTCCTATTATTTATGACACAATATTGAACAAAAAAGTAAATAGGCCTTGTTAAATAATATAAATTCGGTGCGGATTTTACTTTACCTCTGTAAGATCATTGTAAGATGGTGGAGCTTGGGCTAAAAAGGAGAATACATAACTTCTCATTTGCAGAGCTGGAAGCAGTGCAGTTTCATACTTTGATGGCAAAGTACTGAGAGCTTTGTTTTTTCTCTCCAGCACCTCGGGGCAGCAGCATTTAGTTTACAGACTTAGAAACTTAAAAGATGTGCTAAAATTAGTTTGATTGTGATAGCATGAAAGGATCTGCAGTTGCGTACTATTCTTAATGCGAGCACTGATGTGCCTATTTTTGTACTTTTTTGATCACAAGGTGCATTTTTCAGAACTTGACTGAGATCAGTGATGGTGTGATGCTTAGATACTCACTGACAATGCTTTGGGTTTTATTTCAGCTAGGTCTGACAGTCCTTTGGCAGGTAAATTAGATGTTATATCTAAATTAGTTTTTAACCTTTTCCCCTTGCATGTTTCTCGATGACATTTATTAAAATTAAGCTGACGATCACCAGGCTGCTTAAGTGCATGGAAATATACTAGTGGGTTTTTAAATGTTTCCCAGTTTTTTCCTCTTACCTTTGGTCCACTCGTAGTCTAGTGTCTGTAGGTGGTAGCAGCAGTTTCAGGGATGGGTCCAACTCGTTCAGCTCAATTGCAAACTTTGTAAAGCCATAGTACTGCTCATGGTCTACTGGAATTGAATCTACATTGTACACAAGTACCATCAACAGCATGAGAAGCTATTACAGGGAGACACCTTAAAGAAGAGGTTTGAATTTCGAGAGGCTCTTGTCATACTTGCTCTCCAGATGCATGTAGCTGAAGGCGGGTCTCCACAGAAAACCGCTTCGTGCCACTTTCCAAAGAGTCGATGGATAACCTTTCCTTTATTATCTGTGATAGTCCCCTCCACCTCATTTACACTCGAATTCCAGTATTTGGCCTGTTAGAAGAAGAGCAGCGCGTTAGTGAGTACGAAAGACATATACATAGCTCATGACAGTGCCTCTTGCAGTCAGCAGATGTTGCTCTTGCGTAAACCATTTGATCCCCAGTGTGTTTGTATTGCTGGGCTGGTGTGTTTAATGAGAGATGAGGATGCATAATGTGTTCTGGCATGTCTTGACTTATACTGCACAGCTTCGAGAGGTCTTTCGAGTGACGCACACTAAAGCAATTAACCTTCTCCTCTTGGCAAATGACTCCAATGTTTAAAAAAAGAGACAAAAAAAAATATATATATATATAATTTGTTTGTTGGGTTTTGTTGGCATGCAGGTGAAAAATACCATCTGTATAGATGGAACAGCAACATTTTAGATAAACAAAGTTTAGATTCCTCCGTCATATAAATGACTGTGGCTATGGTAGGTAAGTAATGGATAACCTGGACCCCATCTGCACTACTTACTGGGAAGGCAGTGGACCACTTTTTCTAACATCTGTTTCACCTCTACTGTCAAGAGGACAAATGCAGAACATTTTGTACACCTCATACCACAATACGTGCATTTATCTAGTAGATTTTCATCATTAAGATCCTTATTTTTATTAAATTCTGATTTTGACAGATTGAGTTCATCACTCTTTTATTAAGCGCCCTCCTTCTTTAGTTTACCTTGGTTACATATCCTACCTTTCCATGCTTTTGATATTATATTTACTCTATTGAGCTTTTCAGTTATGAAGTTATTTGTGCTGTCACACATAAAGACGCCAGCCAAAAGCCCCGAAAGATTCACTGAAGGGGTCCTGTGTTGGTTTTGTGCTCTGGCAGTACAATATGGACAGGTATGATATTAGGCAGCTGGTTTTAATGTTATTGCTGATCAGTGTATGAGCTTCATGAGATTTATAGAGAGACATGCTAATGTGGTAGGCATCATTATGGCTGATTGCTTTTACAGAAAAGCACTCTGGTATGAATATGAAACAGGACCGTTGTCTCACAGTAGCGCACATTTTGTTACACTGATTTGTGACTACAATATATTTATCCAACATGCTTCCAAAACCAAATTGTTTGGAGAAAAATTAAAGAAATCCTATTTTCTATTTCAGAGATAATTTACTTTTCGTGATCCTGCAAAGCAATCTTCAGTGCAGTTCTCTACTTCACTCTAACTGTTACAGATTACTTTGGGTATTTCAGAAATGTATGCCATTAATGAATAATCATATGGTGATTCGGCAATGCAATCACACCAAATACAACTGCATTTTAATCTGCCTTTGTGTTTTAGATGTTATTTATAAATTAGCTATGTGGTAAGTTTATTCATTCAATCTTCTTCCAGCTCCTCCATTTAGGGAGCCACAGCGGCTCATCTACCTCCATCTCACTCTGTCCCTAGCATCCTCGTCTGTCAAACCAACCCTCTACATCTCCTCCTTCACTACATCCATAAATCTTCTCTGTTGTCTTCCTCTTTTCCTCCTGCCTGGCAGTTCCATATTTAACATCCTTCGACCACTACATTCACCATCCCTCCCCTGTGCTTGTCCAAACCATCTCACTTTATCTCCAACCCATTCAACCTCAGTTGTTCCTCTGATGTACTCATTTCTAATGTTGTCCTTTCTGGTCACTTCCAATGAAAATGTTAGCATCTTTAGTTTAATCATTTAATATTTATGTTAATCGTACTTATATATTAATTCATGTGTTCACTTTTTTCTGTTTAATACATCAGGCACGTTTTATGTGGACTGTTTGACTCAAGTTTTGTGTAGACAACTTCAAGATTTCTATGGTGAATGGTGCAAGTGGTGCATAAATACAAACGGATCATTTAAATTAAGCATCTTTTAAAACAAAATTTGATTTAAAATCTGACAGTAGATAAAAGAGGCTTGAAATGAGACTGTGATGAATGACACATTATAATAAAAGAGTAACTAAAACTCGCAAGCAAGGTCTTGTTCCTAAAGATTTTGCATTTTAAATGTCAGGGTTTGTTATAGAGGCCATCAGGCTGGATAAGGCCTTACATATGTTTAGTTATGTTTACCTCACCTTAATAAAAGTGATCTTGCACTGACAAATATCACTGCTGGAGTTTCTGATGGTGATCTCTCCATAGTGTTCAATCCAGCGCTGCCCACTGAGGATGTTGTGGATACAAGACGTCACTTTGTTCCACTCATAATGGTCTCCAAATCTGTCGTTTTCAAAAAAAAAAAAAAAAAAAAAAAAATTTAAATTTTTAATTAAA